>QGMI01000181.1:0-50359 GCA_007821535.1 Lachnellula occidentalis | reverse complement strand
CTTCCCATCCCCGGCCACCACAATCTCGTCCCGCTCGTCCCCCTCCCCGTCAAGATTAAAATACCCCAGGTACAGCGGCCAGCTTTCATTATACAGCCCCTCCCTAATAACCGTTACCTTCACCCTCCCCCGCTCTTCCAACTCCCGCAAATACTTCTCCGTCCTTAAGTGAGCGCGCATAACGCCCGTATTAGAATGCGGTCCAAACGCCAGCGACGTGTAATAAACATGAGACACACCCGCGGTAACAGCCGCGTTAATAGCAGCGATATGCGCGCCCTCTCTCCCCATCCCCTCTGGAGCATCGTTAAAATCCAGCGCGATGTTCGGGGTGGAGACTAGGAATAATTTCTCGCACCCTGCAAAGGTGGCTGGGTCCGGGGCGTCGAAGTTGAAGTGCCGTAGAAGTGCGCCTTGGGATTTGAGGGTGTTCCAGCGGGGTGAGGAGGGGTCTGAGGAGGTGCAGAGGACTAGGCGGGAGGGGGGTAGGAGGTTGTGCTCTTGGATTGCGGAGAGGACTGCGTTGCCTAGTTTGCCGGTTATGGAGGTTAGGGCTAGCATTTTGGGTGGTGTAGAGGGGCTCTGTTGAATGTTTTTGAATGAGTGGATGATTGTTTGAGAAGTGGCTTAAATAGGGGGGAGGTCGCCTAGGTGGGGTTCGGCGTTGAATCAGCTGATGGACGCTAATACGTCATTATATTTCAAACCAATCTGTATGTCTTTAGATTTGGGCTACATATATTTATATCGAGGTAAAAAAAAGATATTACGGTCTCTGCGGGAATCAGTGCCAGTGCGAGGCTGTGTGGATGTCAACTGGGCTTGGTGAATATCGGAGTTAAGAAAAATGGGGCCTAGTGGAAGCTCAATGATTGATAATCTTGAGAGATTCCAATACTCGTACTCTTCTTCAAACAATATCAATGAGCACTTTGAGGTGTCTCGATCAGACGTATCTCGGAGCTTTAAGTGTCCATTGAATGCGTATCATAGTTACACGTTGAATCTTTTCAATCTAAAACTCTCAGGAAGACATTGTAAAATAGGACGAGCCTTCAGAGAAGTATACGTTATTTTCGACTTTTTTTCTATGCTGGAAGAAACATCCTAAGTTTTGGTGAAAATAACTCCATACTCTCAGGTTCAAGGTCAAACGACTGCATTAATTACGAGGTATATTAGCCCCCAAGCATGTCTCGATCTCTATTTGTCAAGTCTATTCAGTAAAGACAGAACTCTTTGGAAGGTCCAAACTGGAGAGCTCAAGTCAATGGGCGGTCTACTATCATGTGATCTGAGGAGTTGGCACGGTGGTTGTTTCTGCCATCTTGAGCCGCCGAGGAAATATCCTTTCTTCCTGGTGTCCCAACTTCTAATCACCTTCCTCCTTCCTCAGGTCCAATCTCTCTCGCATCAACGCCCTCTGTCCCTACTTCGAGACATCCAAAAGCTTAGTCTCTACCCGAATTGCCGGATTTGGTCTGTGGAAGTTCAGACAGAACCTTGCATTTACTGCCACAGTCTCTGGTTCCAGACGGACAGTTGACTTCGATTATTCACTGTTTGGAAGTACCAGTTGCAACAACTTCTTCAACTAAAACTTTTCACTTCGCACAACATACCAACGTAGATCTTTGAGCGACTCGCCTTCCTTACACGTCTACATTTCCTGACTACGACAAGAGAACGCTTTGCCATCAGCAAGACCAAATTTAGGTTCAATTTTCTGGTCTAAATCACCGAAACCCACTCTCCCAGTATTCACTCGTCGACGTCTATCTCTCATACTGTATGTTTCTCTCCTTGCAATGATGGTATTCCATTCTACGTCAACTCGCGCACACAATTCAAAAGCCTATAGCTAATACCAAGCAGGGCAACAATGTCTCGACAAGAGCAAGCCATGGAAGTTGATGTCGCTGAGATTCAGGCACAACTGGCCGCAGCTATTTCCGAAAGAGATCAAGCAGAACAGCGATGTGACCAACTACGCTCTGAGCTTTCGGAGATCACAAGGCCCAACGAAGACAAGTCTCGGTTTCTAACCAAGATTCCCTTGGAGATCCGTAACGCAATTTACACTTTACTTCTCCAAAACAACATTCTTGCTAAATACGCCTCTACCACCAAGTCTCAGAGATATCATTTGACGCCAGAAATTCTGCCAACATGCCGCCAAATATACGAGGAAGCCTCAAGGATATTGTACGGATCCAACAAATTCTTCGTCTACTGTTCAAATTCAAACTGCATCTCCTCGCCCCTGACGAGGACTTTCCACAGAGGGACTCCAAGATACTATGCCGATATGCTCGATGAGTTTAAAAGTATCCCTGCAATCGAGCGAGCTCAACATTTGAAAGTCCTTTTGAATCCAAACAAGCAAGATGGTGACAACGAAATTCGTGAAAGTCTAGTCTATTTGTGCCAGATGATTTGCGACACTCCTCGGAGATCTATCGAGGTCTTGATTGTACCACGAGGGAGGATCTTTCGGAATGGCTACATGGATTTTTCAACGCACGTTGCAAAATACATCAACATAAAAAACCTACTACTGCCGCTGCGCATTCTTCGAAACGTCTCGAATTTCAAACTACGACATGCAGACTTTCACGAAGTTGAAATCTTTCACCCCTCCGGAGACATGTCTCACAGCCAGCCCCACTCCTTTCCTGGCGGATTCGAAGCTAGCTTGAAGTCACTGGTAGAAGGCAACCAACAGTTTACATATTTCACCAAGAGGTATGCCAATCTCGTGGCTTACGCTGAAAACTTCGAGCTGAGCACGAACTTCAAACGCCAAATGAAACCAGCTTTTGGATACGGCCGGAAACTCTATCCCCACGTAATTCATACTTTGAGGGATACTGAAGACAGTTTTTCATACGAAATTGGATATGATGACACAAAAGATGAAGGCATTGATGAGGAATATACTCCGGATTGGAACGTCAATAACCCGTTCCAAAATCATCCACTAGAGGAAAACCTTAGGTGCGCCAGTATCGCTTCTGAACTTCAAGGTGTCAAAACGTTCAAGACATACAGAGCCGCCGTGCTTGAATTTTTGGAACCGCAATATCAAAGAATTACAGAGGCTAGCAAAGCTCTGGTGGATTTTGTCAAAGCCCAAAAAATTGATGATGGTTTGCTTGACGCAAACATCATCAACACCGGAGAACTTGTATTTAGAGTTAAGCTAGAGGACTTCCGCCTCGCTCTTTTACTACTCGAAAACTATGCCGATAGTTTTGCACGGGACATACCTGATGAGATTCGAAGAGAAATTCGAGTAAACCAGCGAGCTTTCAACTTCAATTACTCACTTTTACCCTCCCGCCGGCTAATCAAGCACCTAAATGAGTTTTTGGAAGGACTTGAGAACTATCCCGACTTCATTCTACCTCAGTTTAAAAAATTCTGGGAGACTTTCAGGCTTGCTGTGGATGAATTGGATGTGGACTACTTGAAAATACGCAAAGCACGGAAAATCCTCTTCGATCACGACACCGGTGCTTGGGACTGCGACATCGACCTACAACTTGAGCGTTGCGATGAAATGATCAATTGGAGTGTCAATGAGCCATGGATCGGAGCGAAGACGAAGTCAGAACATGATCATGAGAGATATTGGCGTCAATGGGTAGTTTCAGCACGTAACACTTCTGATGATGATGATGATAATGATGATAATGATGATGATGATGATGATGATAGTGATGATAGTGATTAACGTCCTAATGCGGGCATCAATCAAACATCCAAACAGTTCTATCAATGATGGCACTTAGAAAGATGTAACTTCACAAACTCTACGCGCGGAAGGGAAAGGCAGTAGTCTCATTGCTGCAGACTACAAGGGAGGGAATTTATAAGGGCCCAGGGAAGCTGAGGATATGGTAGGGGAAAGGTCAGATGAGAAAGGCAACGTCGACGGTCGACGGTGTTAAATGGTAAACCTTCTCATCTCGCGAGGCAGGATGGCTATTTCTATCTCTTCACCCATCCCCCCCCCACCCCCCCCCCCAAATAAATATCAATAGCAAAAACAGCCTTCAGGTTTTCTTACACCTCGAGGGATAAGCTCCATGGTCGCCTGTATCGAAAGTACATCCTAATATTAAGAATAAAAGTTTCCACACTCTCGCGAGCATTAATATCCTAGTGAAATGTGATCGCGAACTGCCGTACCTTTATAATCATCCTATTCTTTAGAGTATTATTCTGATTGCTAGTAGTATTGAATAAACGCGAACATTCTATACGGAAGTAGAACTTATCTAAATTCGTCCGTTGGTTCTACATTGTACTTATTAGAATCAATCAACCCAAATCATTTTGGATTATTATCAAACGACTAAGGCTCCCTTTTGCTAGCTCTAAAGCTAAGTATATACACATTTAGTCTGATTAGTACTGCTCCGTTAGTCTCCTATTACGACTTTCAAGTCCAAAGATCCAATTTCCACCGCTTCCGAAAACTAGCTTGCAAGAGCATCCAACCTAGAACTTCTCACTCTCTATAATATCGAAGTCACAATCTACGAGATTGGACTAACTTAAAGGAGGGTAAACAGCACTCTCGTCCGCGCAGAAAGAGGGAGGCTTTATACTAGGACTCTGGACCTCTAAAGTTTAGTTCGCTTCGCGCTACAAAAGCAAATGTAGCGTGATAAGGACGTCGATGACAGACACAAATAACGCACTACATGGCATAATTATAGTAGTTGGAAATTGATAGACAAGTCCGACCTTCTCTACTCGCTTTGGCTGAGTCCGACATCTCTTCAATCACTACCTAGGTACTTGGCGTAGTTTTATATCCCTCTGTTAGTCGATGTTTCGATGTCCTAGACAGGGATCGCGTCGCTTGATTAACCAGCACGCGACTTTTCGTGATTTCAATGTTTTTAAGTATACATTCTACTAATTATTAAAGCCTGCTATTTTCATCTGTTAATTATATGCTTATATAAGATTGCCCTTCACTAATGATCGCATCTGATTTTACCTGTCACGTGAGAAGAGTGGGTTAAAGGTGCTGGAAGGTACCAACCGATACCCGAATAGGCTTAAAGAGGAGAAGCTAAAGCTGCGGCCAAGTGAAACTGTCTAGACTGTGCAACACATTTTACGCGCCGTCTAGGGAAACGACCAATAGAATCCTGCTTATGTAAAGTTTTCAACCCTAGCACAAGCTAAAACAATCGCGGGTAACTTACTTCGTACTTCTAATCAAGGGTTATCCTCGGGTTGAATCATGTATCATCTTAAGTCGTCGTATCTCCTCTCTACACTTTCCACTTTTACCTCTTTTCCTCTCCTTGGATGAAATCAAACCATCAGAAGGGCTTTTGAGAATCGCAATTCAAGCCAGATAGCGCACCAGTCTGTCATACGATTTAGACGGGAACTTCACCTTGATAATATCGTCCCATTATCGCGGTGCCTTTGATCGGGATCCCGCAGCATT
Source organism: Lachnellula occidentalis (assembly GCA_007821535.1). NCBI lineage: Eukaryota > Fungi > Ascomycota > Leotiomycetes > Helotiales > Lachnaceae > Lachnellula > Lachnellula occidentalis. The sequence continues at coordinate 44,883 of QGMI01000181.1, read as the reverse complement.
GGCTTCCGCAGCGTTCCAACTACTTGACCTTCCACATCCGACTTCTCGATTCCATTCCCCCACCAAGAAGAACTCGACCAGCCTGTCTGATAGTCCCTAGGCCCTGGACTGCGATAACAAGAAGCCATGGCATCACAACTGACGTAAGTTCACCCCATATGAGTGATATCTATAAAGCTAATACGGAGTAGCGACACCGCGGCAACGATATCTGGAGGGAGCACGTGCCTTCCCTTCTTAAATTTTCCACTCGAGGTTCGCAGACAGATATATAGCCTACTTCTTGTTAATGACATCTTATCCACCGATGCTAGCATCCTCATAGAACCTGAGAATTGGTGGGATGAAAAGAGGTGGGGAGATACAACAAAGTATCATCTATCGCCACAGATTCTCCGCACATGTCGACAAATTCGCGATGAGGGCTCATCGGTACTGTACGGCGACAACACTTTCATAGCATATTGCATCGATGATTATGGCCGGATGCGCACCCCACTATTCCGAAAGAAAGGCTGGTGTTCTCAGACCTCTATTAGAGAGGCTCCAACAATGCTGAAAATTCGTCGCTGGAAAGTGATGATCTCTGCCGCTAAGACATCGAGAAGCATGATGCCCAACGCGAGCGTCGTGATTTTCTGCCAAGAATTCGCTAGAAGCTCTCTACGGTCACTCGAAGTCCTGCTGGCCCGGAAGGGGTCCGAGTTTGAAGTGCTCGACAACTACTATGACGAAGAATATGACGTTGATGTGGATCCGAAGAAGAGGCAACTCGTGTATCACTACAGCATTAAAAAGGTCATGTCGCCTTTCAAATTACTACGCAACGTTGGGAATTTTACGGTCAGTGAAGTATCTGTACCAGATCTATTTGAAAACTATGATTGCGATGTTGAAGTCCAAGCTCCGGGTCGGTTTGATATAGATTCTGCTGCAACATCTATAAAGACCCTCGTCGAGGGAGACACACCCTGCGACAGAGTCTATTTGATGCAGCAGAAACTGCTCGAGTATGCTCAAACTTTTGAGCGCCACCCTCGATTCAGTTCCGACATGGCTGGGAAGGCAGCAAGAGCGCACGCCATCTTTGACACCAGCTCGTATGGGCTCGCAGGCAAAAATCCTTTTGTAGGGACGTCGCCTCATCCCTTGGAACTCAGCCTGGAGCTCTCGAGCCTTGCGAGCGATGCGAATGATCTGAAGTTGTTTCAAAGCAAGCGAAAGGTTGTGCTTGAGCATCTTGAAAAGCAATATCAACGCATAACAGAAGTCCGGAGCAGTCTATGCATGCATTTGGAAAATAACTCCAATAACATTCTTGGTGTTGTGCGTCCAAATCATCCCGGCGGCTATAGACAAGTGGACTTGGCCAATTGGTACCTTCTGCTGGAGGACTATGCAAACGCTTTCCAGAGGGACATACCAAGAGCGACACGATCTCGGATTCGCACAATGCAGAGCTTGTTTGACTCCATATATGCAAGCATGCCGAGGGAAATACTTATGAAAAAGTTAAGTGCGATACTGGAGGACAAGAAGTATAAATTCCACCTCGCGGAGTTTAGGGGCCTTTCGCTCGATGCATTCAAGGATATGGAAGCTCAACGCGCAAGAATTGTGATTGCGAGAAGGAGATTGTTTGACAATGACCCCGAGAGCAATTGTGATGTTGATCTCAAGTTATTTAAGGGGTCTAACAAGCTTGTCTGGGGGACCGATGGAACCTCACACAATTCCGGGACAAGTTCGAAATGAGAGTCTTTGGAACCGGTATTCGTCCTGCGCAGCCCCAGCTCGATACAACATATGCTACACTTCCAAGTTCGGTTCTGATCAAGCAAGTGAGCGATTATTAGCACACTTGGGCATTACTGGCCGTCAGGGCAGCCCTTTCAATCGGATTGACCTCGTGGACTTCATCTGGTGCTATGAGTTGGCGGTCGATGCGCTGGATGAACAATATCCACGATTACGGAAAGCCAGAAAGGCGCTCTTTGATTACGACTATGACGATCCTGAGTGCGAAATTGATTTGAAATCGGGCCGTTGTGATGACATGATTGAGTGGACTGTTAGAGAGCCTGTTGTAGATGTGAAATCGGCGAGGAAAATGAAGATATGTCTCGAAGTGGGCAAGTTGGCTGGTCTGGTTACGGCGCAAAGCAGTAACCGATTACTCTCTTCCTTGCGATGCGTGGGATGCAACGGCTTAGATACTTGCAACGGCGACACTTGTCAAAGTCAAGCTTTGATAATCACATACTCCCATAGGATTGGATGCTCTCTGCGGCTCTGCGCAAGAAGTTGGGATATTCAGGCTGGGTCACATCACCCAACCAGCCACCACGATTCGAAGACGAAGAGCTAGTCACAATTCATTCATCGCATTCCGAATATGACGACAAGGGCCTCGGCTCTCAAAGTCACAGAAGCACCATTAGCAAGCTCAGCTCATCCTGGCCAGGAAAAGCGGCGCGCTGATCTTAGATCTTCCAAGTCAAGTGGATGGTTAACAAGCTGATATATTGAGTTGATTCCTCTTTTTGTGTTTCTCCTCCGAATTCAGCAAAGCGCCTGGATACCCATGCCCAGACCTCAATCATCCATTTTCGTCAGAAACTGCAAGGCAGGTAGGTGGCTTTTGATATTTTCTTTTTCGAACATTTCTACTAAAACTTGACTATACACTATGCATTTATTTCATCTATTACCATGATTATAATTCTCCACGTCTAACCTGAGCTTTCTTACCACTGTTCCTCGTTGCCGGTAATTGCTAAACCTCCACCGTGCGTTTTCCCTCCCACGCTTCCCGAGATCCAAGCATATCTTCATTTCATTTATTCCCACCCATGCCCTCTCATCTCACCTCTCTCTCTACCCAGCCCAGCCAAACCCTCAAAAGTTCCTCGGGAAATCCTTCGCATTCTTCCCTCTCGACGGTGGTGGAAACAAAGTAAACCCCGCATTTCCATTTCCGTTTCCATTCCCACCATCCCTTTCCCCTCCCATCCCACCCCCCGCTCTCGGTAACCCAGGAAGCGGACTAAGTGGCAGTGGGCCAGCCGAAATACCCATACCCCTGCCATATGCATATTCCCCCTCACGAGCCCCAGCACCATGGCTCCAAAAGTCGCCTTTCTCACCCCCACTGCGTTGGGACATGGAGCGCGCGATGCCGGTGGGTAGGAGTAGTGGGGTCCGGAGGGGAGATGGCGGAGGCGTATCGGCTCGTTTACCTTCGCGTCGCGTGCGGTAGAAACGGCGCATGAAGAAGAAAATCCCGATGCATAGGACGATGGCGCCGACTGTTATGCTGTTAACCTACCTGCTTTACTTAAAGCTGAGAACTGGAGGAGAGGTAAAATAAAAAATACATACCAGATGAGCCGACTACGATACCGATTACATTCTGCGGTTTCTTGAGAATCGTCGCTGTGGCGCTGATGGTGTTGCTGTTGGTATTGGCGCCCCCGGTTCCAGCGGTAGCTTCTGCTCCTGGTGCTTTGCCTACCACGCCACTGCTGAGGATACCGCCGTCGGATTGCGCTTGTGCGAAGATGCCTGTGGCTGAGGTTGTGAGACTGCTGGGCAGGGCTGAGGCTGGGATGAGGGATTGGGATAAAGCGCTGCCTGAAGCGAGGAGTTCTGCTGATGAGGTCGATGCATCAGATGCTGCTGCTGATGCAGCACTACCTGTCACCGCGGATGTATCTGTGGTTGCCGCTGCCTCGCTTCCTGTTGCCGTCGTACTTTTAGTTTGAGGCACAGATACTGAGGCACTGGCTGCGAGGCCCGGTGTTTGAGTGGGCGCGAGACTTGAACCGCCTGGTGGAGAGACACCAGTAGGCACGTTGGATGCAACAGAGGGAGCTGTTGGTATAGACGCTGAGTTCGAGGCCACGTTAGTGGCTGTCGCTGGATTCGTACCAGGAGTTTCAACTGAGGGCCCGGTTATAGAGGGCTGGGCCGCGATACCTGACGGACTGGAAATCGCGGATGGTGGGCGCGGATTTGAAGCTTCTATGGCTGAGGTGGTAGACGCGAGCGGTGCGGCGTCGATACTGGTAGTGGTTTGAGTAGGCTGTTTAGTTGCTACGCCTTGATTTGGTGTTGCATTTGCAGCTTGAGGGCTTGTACCGGTATCCAAGGGCGATTTAACGATCGAAGTCGCGAAAGTGGTTGGCTAACATCACTCAACTCAGCTGTTGAACTTTTCTCATACATACAAAAGGCAACCTACATTTGGAATTGAGCTTGGTAGAGTAGCGGCCTTGGTTGGTGCCTCTTGGATGGACGATGGCGTAGTCTTTGAATCTCCCGGTAAAGCTGATGTTTCTGTATTGCCTTCTCTCTTTTCAAGACCTTCCTTCTCCGCTGAATCGATTAATGGGTTCTCTGCATCATTACTAACAACGGCAGTGCGTTGGAAGAGCCCGCTGATTCTGATTCTGATTCTCATACTGGAAGATCACAAGATTATGATAAAATGCTGTATTAATAATAAAAAAGAGACCCGCTCGGCGAAAAGAAATAGGACCAGCCTGATTAATTAATCAATGATGTGAAAGAATGGAATGAAAATGAAAAAATCTCAATCTCATCTATAAACAAGGACGAAGCATAGAAGCTGAGAACGAAAGTCAAGCTAAACTTCTCCTGTGAAACTATCTAGTGCATCCCAGCATTGAACGTCAGATAGCACTAGCATCCAACGGCACGGTTCAAAACTCCCCGCTCTACACTCCATGCCATTCCTCTCCCCTCCTTCTCTCACTCCATCTTCATCAAAGTCGGGCCCTGAATTCTGACATCCACATGAAACCCCCCAGCAGTTTTGAACCTACGCTAAGACTTCACACACTCAGGGGTACGGGGTACGTCTCAAACCCCATCATCTCAAACCCCATTCCTTCAAGCAATCGATCCTCTCGCTTCCCTTCCTCACCCAAACCGCTCCTTGAGTCCTTAGCCCAGACAGTGGTGTTGAGACTAGTAGATATCTGTTGTTTATTTTCATCGATCCCGATTCCCAAGAGAAGCTTTCTAGAAGGAGTTTCATCGCTAAGCTACAACACGTGACTTTGTCATCTGAAATGAGAATCCGAATGAAGGTTTTGCAAACTCGCTGCGGGTCGATGCTTGGCCTTGTACTATTAATAGATAGATAGGTGTATTCTACTACTTTTAAGGTGTCAGGAATTACAGAAATGTCTAGTCACGTGTATGATGTGATGTTGAAAGTAGAGGTTCGAAAATAAAGGGTGGGGTTACTATATGGAGGGGAAAGGGATAGCATGCCGTGAGAAGGCAACGGATGAGAAGATAAAGAATGATATCTGGATATCGTCCGAACTTCCAGCAGATATATGCTTCTGAAAATGGTTAAGAGAAAGTCTATATTGCAATACAAAATCCTCTTCAAGGAATTCTATTCTCTTGATTCGGTAGCTTATCATGAATACTAGGCTGTCCAAAGCACTTTTCATTATCATTCCCTTACCCGCTTCCTCTACTCGTCCCATCCATCAGGCTCTCCCCCTGCTCAGCCCTATGCATCCATATATCATCCTCGAATCGATCTACCACCTTGACCTGATCCAGCTGTCTCCGTTCCTCATCACTCACATGTCCCCCAAATATCCGCTTCAGTTCCGCGCAAGCTTCAGCATAACATTTGTCGGCCGACACGGGGAATTTAAGCGGATTGGGCTTCTTGTCAAAGGCGTGCGGTACTTCTTTCACCAAGCCGCCATGTACGGTTTTCCCTACCTCAGGTCCGGAAAGCCGTTCGCCAAACGCGATGCCTTCTGCGTTCAACATGTCGTATTCGCAAGTGTATAGTATGATTTCTTGGGGATACGCGGCTTTGAGAAGCTCGTCTGAACCCGCTGCGGGCGAGAGGTAGGGATCGGCCAGGTCGATCGTGTGGGACTTCATGTAGGATTCGTCGAAGAGGTTGGTGAGCATTGGGGGAAGGTTCATTTCTGGTACGGGATTTGTGACTCGTTTGTCCTTGCGCGATATCCGGAAGTCGGTAGGCGGGTAGAAGGATACGATTGCTCGGAGGTTGAGGTCGGGGACTTTTTGATGGGTTTCTAGTGCGGTTGGCTCGAGGTCTGTGAGTTTCAGGATCGAGGTGGTAGAGGAATTGCCTGAGACGAACTCAGGGCGTGGGAGTTGAAGGGTTGAGAAGCTTTGGGAACTTTGGGAGGAGGAGGGGGGGTAGGAGCGGGAAGGGTAGTAATTGTTGATTGGGTAGTTGCTGTTGGTTGCCGAGAGGTTGCGTTTGCCAACGCCGGTTTGGAGGTCATGTAGCATGAGGGGAACGGTAAATGCAAAGTTTCCACCTGCAGAGAAGCCAGAAAGGGCCATTCGTTGGGGATCGAGGCGAAGCTCTTCGGCGTGGGATGCCAGGTATATGACCGCATCTGTTCCGTCCTCCACGCCTGTGCTGAAGGGGTATTCTGGCGCCAGTCTGTATTCGACTGAGACCAAGACCGCCTCCACGGTCTTACAAATCGTCGAGGCCCATCGCGCATCATCTGTGCCTGTTCCCAGAGTAAATCCGCCTCCATGGAAATTGACGACTACTGGAAAGCGGTGGTCGTCGGGTGCTGTGTGATACGAGTCCGGGACGTAGAAGACCAGTTTAAATGTGCCACCTCGGGGGGATAACCTGGATGGGATGACAATCTTGAAATCAGGGCGTGGTGGTTTGGGACCGGCAAAGTGGTGCAACTTCATGCCCACGGCCATAAGGCCCCTCCATATATTGGCTTTCACCATGAGGATGTAGTGGCGTGAGAAGTAATAGGATAGGCAGGACATGTCCTGCCAGCAGAGGGCCTGGAGGGGGGGAGGGAGGGGTTATAATAAAGTACCTAGACTACCTATGTAGATATGAGGAATCTGGCGGACGGGAACTAGGTGGTTTAGCTTGGTGGGTTGATCGCTGCTGCGGGATGTTGTGGTTGTGTGTGTGTTGGATGGGATGGTTGGATCATGAATGCTTCCAGGGTTCTTGCATGCTCTTTTACTGTGTGCTTCTGCTGGTATGTAGCCTGATTATTCGTGGACAAGGAGGCTCAGTCATCGAGGTGCATATCTAGCATACTATGGCTTTGTCGGAATACCAATTGAGGAGTGTATAGAAGAAGACTCTGGATGTTCAACGTGAACGTGTACCTACGCCCTCAAAGCGAAGAGTGGAGAGAGTAAGAAGAAGCAATGTAATAGGTGAGCTGGAGCTATCAGAGTAGCAGTACAGGTGGGAGCTGTCACACCACGCGGACATCGGCGAGAGTGCGTCATCACTAGAAACACAGTCACGTGATGTAGATGCATGAATGCCTTGATGCTTATCTTTCCGGCATCTTCACCAGGCCGAAGCTATCAACACTTTACCTATTCCCGAGGTCCAGACGAGCCTCTTTCTCCTCCGCGCCCGAGTCAGCCACTTCCACTGAGTCCGGCTTGGCAGAGGCTGAACCATGCCTCTCTGGGAAATAAGGCCTGGTCAGTTTCGGAGCGCTACTCCGGCTTCTTCGGCTTCTCCTGTCAGCTAAGCTAAGCAGCTTGGGCGTGTTTGTGCCTATAAGCTTTGGCGATGACGTTGGGGGGAAATATACGTATAAACGTGCCCGTGCTACCCTGCCATGGTAAGTGAGAGAAAGGAAGCGAAGAAAAGAGAAGGGGAGATCAGAAGGAAAGATATCAGAAGGAAAGAGAAAGGTTAGGAAGGATACTAGTTTTATCTATATATCCTATATCTCGGTATTTCGTAAATTAGCATTGCTCCGTATAACCAGTCTTCCGCTTGTGTCGCTTCAATTCCATTGTGATTGTCCTGTTATGAATATATTATTATTAGCATCACTGACATCATAGCTACCAATTCTGTACAAGGCCCGTGCATTTAGGACCGGATCGCGTTCGGTATCACCTCCAAGTTCGTCGACTCCAAATCAACAAAACCCTCCTCGTCGCCGTTGCTTTGCTTGACTTGCTTCCCTCGTGCCTGCCTCTCTGTTTTTCTGTCTTCCCGGAAGTCACGCCACCCCTCTAATCCCAATCCTACCAAGGACTCCGGCAGTTCCGTTTCCCTCACTCTGCAGCTTTATCATCCCATCCTCCATCGCTCAGTAACAACTTGTCCTTTCATTACCCTTCCAACCATTCCCTGACAAACCTTGCTGGCCTGGCCTTCAATAAAGTTCGGCTATCACAAGGCTTCCGCGCGCCCTTACTCAGCTAGTTGCATCTGCGCGTACAAAATACTCTCCCGGCGCCCTCTGCCTCTTGCCCTTCCTTCTCTTTTTTCCCTGCTCTCACTGCAGCGAAAGACTGAACTCCAACCGCGTAACAATGTCGTTCCTCAAGAAACCCTTCCGAAAGTTCAAGGAACTCAACGGGTCCTCCCACAACAACTCCTCTGACTCCATACCCAGCAAAGAGGAAGGCGCCAGCGGCTCTTCTACCCCAAAGAATGATGTGGGCGGAACCAGCACTCCCACTGGAAATGTCGACACACCCCCTGGGTCCAAGCGACAAAGCTTGGATACAGATCGCAAGAGGGTAAGCATGGACAAGGCGCGAGCCAAGGCCGAGAACAAGAAGAGGCAGTCCTTGGCACGCATAGAAGACGAGAGGTTCTTGAAGGAGGGTCCTCCACAGCTCACCAAGCTGTACAAACCACTCAGTATGAATATGAGCAAAAAATGGGATCAGGAGAAGAGGCAATTGTTCAAAGAATTGGATTTCAAGCGTAAGCCTGGTAAATGAAACCACAGAACCCCGCTAATTGAACCCAGAAATGGATGGCGAAGTTATTACCTTCCGAGCTCGCATACACACCCTCCGTCGAATGAGCGCAAAGCTCGTATTCATTGTGTTCCGTCAACAAACCATCACAATTCAAGGAGTTCTGCAGAGCTTCAAACCCAAGAGCGAATTGCAACGTACGTTTTTCTGCCTAGGGTCAGTAAATCTGCTAACATATTCCAGCCAATGAAGACAATACCGGAACTATCTCCGAGCAGATGGTTCGAAGTGTGGAACATTACCCCAGCGAAACAATCGTGGTTGTCTACGCCCTGCTTCGAAAAGCCCCACATCGAGTCAAGAATGCGACAATACACGATTACGAATTGGAGGTTTATGAGATTCACAAGGTTGGGGATCTGACAGAAAATGTGCCATTCACAGTCTATGATGCCGAAAATATCAACAGAGATACAGAGGATGTCGACGACGAAGAATTAGAGGATTCTTCAGTGATCTCTGGTACTGGTACTCCGGATGGTTCCAAATCGCCAGTAGATGGGAAGTCCCACCGCGTTTCCACGGATCTTTCTAAATTCTCTATTGATAAATTAAGAAGCCGCAGTAAGTACAGTGCTTGCAGATGAGAATTTTCTATTGCTAACAACGAACAGAGAGTTTGGATGTCAACAGGCCAAATCGTTCACTCCCCCAACGAGTTCGGCTGAACAACCGCATCGTGGATCTGCGAACAGGTCCTGCGCAATCCATTTTCCGCATCCAGTCTGGCATCTGCAACCTGTTCCGTTCGTATCTTGATACTCAAGGATTCATTGAAATTCATACTCCTAAGCTTCAAGGCGGCGCCACTGAGTCTGGTGCTACCGTTTTCGAGGTGAATTATTTTGGACGCCCCGCATTCTTAGCTCAATCTCCCCAACTTGCAAAGCAAATGTGTATTGCAGCGGATTTTGAACGTGTATATGAGATTGGAGCTGTTTTCCGTGCTGAAGACAGTAATACGCCTCGCCATCTGACCGAATATACCGGATTGGATCTGGAAATGGCGTTGGAAGAGCATTACCATGAAGCTTTGACAATCATTGATGGCATGTTCAAGCACTTGTGGAGTGGCATCTACGAGCGATACCAACCAGAAATCGAACTCATCTCACAGTTTTATCCCCAAGAAAAAGTTCAATGGCTGGATGTAACACCAAGAATCCCATTTGCAGAGGGTGTTCAGATGCTTATTGATGATGGGTGGGTTGACGAAGATGGCAACCCTCCTTCGAAGTTGGAGGATCTCGCAACACGAGCAGAAATTAGATTGGGAGCTATTGTCAAGGAAAAGTTCAAGACCGACTACTATATCCTTGATAAATTCCCGGCTTCCGTGCGACCCTTCTACACAATGCCAGATCCCACCGACGATCGCTATACCAACTCCTTTGATATCTTCATGAGAGGTCAGGAAATCTTGACCGGAGGTCAGCGTATTCACGACGCTAAATTCCTTGAGAGGCGAATGAAGCAAAAGGGGATCAAACCAGATACCATGACTGAATATTTGGAAGGTTTCAGATGGGGTGCACCACCTCACGCTGGTTGCGGTATTGGTCTCGAGCGTCTTACCTACCTTTTCTTGAATCTCGGCAACATCCGACTTGCGTCCCTCTTCCCTCGCGATCCCAAATCTCTTCCAGCTAGACCACCTGTACTTACCCTTAGACACCCAGAAGCAAGCACCACCAACCCCCCATGGGAACAAAATATAGAAGAAGATGTCGGGGAAGATTCCACCACTTCCTTGGAAAAGAAAGCACGGCTTCAGCCACTTGAGAAGCTCATCGCAAATTACGGAGACGCAGCCAACACATCATGGCTCGACCCGAGATACCACGTATTCAGAGATCCATCAACTGGAGCAGCTCAAGGCTTTATTGTACACAACAACTTCGCCATCGCCGTTGGTGACCCTCTTTGCGCCAAGTCCCAATACTCCCAAGTAATCTCCTCATACCTTCAATTCCTTAAGGAGGAATACAAAGACATCCACCCTCTCTGGATGATTGCTGGCCCACAAGTAGAAGAATACCTCGGCGAAAAGTTCCTCTGGCGCACCCTCGCCTGTATCTCCGAAGAGCGCGCCAACCCCAAAGACAACCCAGCGCTTCGAGACAACGATTTGGCGCGTAAAGTGCGCCACGCGGAGAAAGAAGGCGTCAAGAACATTGAAGTCCCGTCCACCGAGTCCGTTAGCGATGAATTGAAAGCCAAAGTCGACGCACGGGTCAAGGACTGGCAGAAGAATAGAAAGGGAACACAAGTCCATCTTACTGAAATCAGACCTTGGGCCGATGAAGCGCATCGGCACTACTACTACGCCTCCGGCCCTGACGGCACCATTCATGCAATATGCGTGCTCCACCAACTGGCACCGAAAAATGGCTACCAGGTGAAGTTCTCTCTCGAATTTCCCGGCGCGCCCTCGGGAACAATCGAATCTTTGATCCTGTTCTCGCTGCGCATGATCACCGTCGCGGACCCAGAAGCCAAACAAGTTACTTTCGGTACCGGCGCGATGCCTACTTTGGAGGGGGGCCGCAATTTGGGGAAGCACAAGGTCAGGGCGTTGAAAAAGGCGTATGAAACTATCAACTCGCGCTTCAAGTTGACGAACAAGAGCGAGTTCAGAGAGAAGATGGGATGTTGGAATGAGCCGGTTTATGTTTGTTATCCGCGAGGTGGCTTGGGGACTGGGGGTATCAGAGCTATCATGGGGTTCTTGGAGGAGGATGGTTGAGCGAGCGAGGCGGAGGCGAGCTGAGTTGTATGAAGTCATGAGGTCGGGGGTCAGGTGATGAATTGGGGTGTGTTGGGGAGAGAGGAAGTAATTTGACAAATGATAATGATGGAGAAGACGAAAAAACGAAAGATATTCCCTTCTCTTCTCATCCTTTTCTTGGGCGTGGCGTTTGAAACAAGCTAGCGCTGGATTCTATTTAGGTTCAGAACGGATATATATATACCTATAAAACTTGACTGGCTTGGCTTGGCTTGGCTTGTTTTCAATAGTTGGATACCCTTTCTTATTTTCACCGTCTTTATTATTTGATTGTTATTTAAGGGAGAAGGGGGAGGGGGGTAGGGTTTAGTTATAGATCGATACTAGCTAGTCAAAATAGGAAATATTTTAAAAGGTTCTCTGTATTATTTATAAATCCTGGATTGTGCTTTTAATATCAACTCTGATACACTCTAAAAGAGATTTTCTTGCTATGAACTGTTCGGTTGCGAATAGATAATTAACTCTTATCCTGTACTATTGTATCATATCATATCACACATAATAGCCTGTCCTTTTCTTTGCTAGATAGGTATAAAGACTGAGAGTGAGTGAGTGATTATTCGATTGATTGGGTTATGAAGTATTTCTTGGCTTGCGATGGTTGATCGGGTGTGGGGGAGGGGGAGGAGAGGAGGGGGATGGGGAGAAGTGAAGAGGGGTGGAATAGCGGGGGTTGGGGGTTTGGATAGGCTTATGGGGTGAGGTGGTTGGGGTTTGGGCTGAGGAGGGAAGTGGGGGGTGGAGTTAAGCGGGGTGGAATAATGCGACGTAAGAGGGGGGAGGTGAAGAAGTGGATTAGGGTGAGGAAGGGAGGGTATAAAACATCTCTCTTTACTCTGGAAGGATTACTCTGGTATCGATATGGCGAATATCCTAAGTTCCTTGACATCTGTGACTTCAATGATCCTCGTGAAGCTATGATTATAACCTTGTTTTACGTTTTGGTTGGTTAGTGGGTGGTGGTTGAGAAGGGGGTAGATGATGGGGAGGGAAGGAGTGGAGGGGAGAGGTGGATGACTGAATGACTGAACGGATTCCTTGACAGCAAGTCTGGCGAGTGAATAGAGTGGAGGGATATACGAGATGGAAATGCGATGATGATATGAGTGTGTTTTGTAAAGAGGTGAAGAAAGGTGTGCGAAGAATCATTGTTTGGCGGGATAGCGCAATCGCGGTAGGTGCTCGCCACAGGGTTGACTGCAGAGCACATGTTGGTCTGGTAGGCTTGACGCCTGTGCGATTGTCTACCCATTTGCTCAGTGCAGTGTTATATGTGGTCATATTCCGGCTAGACGTTTCAAAATACTCATACGAGCAAATGATGACGTCCCAGCCTTGTGCCAACTGATCGGACGCCGATATCTTCTGGTCATTAAGCATAAATGCCTTTAACCCACGAGAGCCCTATATGATAATGATAAGTTTCCGGCTTTGAAAGTGTTAGGCAATGCAGTGCATTCAACTTACCAATTTCCATATCCCATTGATTGACCTTAGCCAATGGTGGCATAAGCTTGCCGGGCAGAGTACCATCGAGACTAATACGGACTCTTTATTGGTGATTTCCTGATGCTAAGATCGGGAAGTAAGAGGTAATAGGGCGATATTTATACTTCTCAGTCGGTCATAAAACCTTGGATTTTCAAACCGGTGATAGGTTTTAAGATAGGGGTATCAAGAAGTGAATTCTCCGGCACGCAAGTGGAGTGGATTTTGAAAAGTTCTAGTAGGTAGGTATAAAATGCTATTGAGTTTATGGAGATGAGACTGCTAAATATGAAACCGCTGTCGAGCCATCACCCTATTGTTGTGATACTCGTGAGCTTCTTGACTTACTTACGTGCGTGCTAGCTAGGTTTTCTGGTTCAAGTGGTGCTGGGGTTCGGTCATAATAGGGGAAGATAGGGATAGAGCGTGGATATCGTGATAGAAAGTGTTTTTTGACAGCAAAGGGTTTCTGACAGCAATTTCTAGCAAGTGAATGGAATTTCTTATTACTAGTTGCGTTCGTGATAGACATGTATTTCTGATCATGAAAAGGATTTTAGAGATGGAGATTCTAGAATGGATGGATGCGGCAATTCTGTCCAACAATGGAATTCGTTGATCGCCCGTTTCTGGTTTGAGTGCTGAGAATTAGGAATAGGGGGGCTATATATAGTTATAGAGATGTCTGATTAGTAGAATTCTGCGGGGTTGGGTGAATAAGTGGAAGGGTAAATTAAGCATTGAGAAGTAAGTGATAGGCAGGATATGAGGGGCTGGGTAGGTATAAAAAGGCGCCTGAGTAATAGTGAGGAGGATAGACAGTCTCATATGAGCAAGAGGATCCAGAGTTGTACAAGGAACAAGCTAAGTAGTATAAAGACTTCGCTGTCATCAACCTTAATACTTCAAATGCTACTCCAGCCCGGGATGATAAGCATGCAAGGATGATTCACCTGTCGATATCTTGGACAATTCATATAAGACCGCCAACTATGAATGCGATTTTTATGTGACAGCAAGTAGTATATTGACCGAACACATATCAATAACTGCAAGTCTACAACTGATTGAATATTGGTTGATAGGTGGAGCTGAGCAGGTCAGTCAAGGCCTTTGTTATTCACTCAGGACAAAATGAGCAGCCTCCTTATTTTGACAGGTAAGTCGAGGGTGATGGGACGGCATCTTGTGCTCCTCATCACTACTCTCTATCTGTTTACTTTTTGATAGGTATCAAGTACGAAGTCGGGAGTACTTATAGGTCGCAGATAACTGCTTTCCTTTTTTAAGGTCAAAAATAAGTCATTTGAAAAATCAGAGAGTGAAGTTAGCAGTGCAATTAAAAACATCATTCGTTACCGTTGAATAATACAAGCACTTAGAAATTATGCATCGCTGCCAAGAATGTGTTTATTTTTTAGATTTGATGGTCCAAAAGAAATTTCCATGGATGGGCCGTCCTTGGTGGGAGATATTCTAGTTGAATAATAGGTCTGCGGGGTGACTGGATAAATAGACACCACGACAGTAGAATGGTTATGGGAAGAAGTCTCGCAGGATAGAATTCAGGACTTTTCTATAATGATAAGTCATAGCCAGGCCATCCCTTAGGTGTAATATGTCCCCTTTAGTAATCTTAAGTATTTACCAGCCAAAACTTTACTATAAGCATTGCCAAAACTACCTTCTATTCCGTTAGAACGGAATTGGTCAAACTAGCTCCTGCACTGTACAATATCTAGATTAATATTCAAACGAACAACTTGCGCCTTCACAGATAATGCATATATGCTAGGCTCTCATAATTAGCGTTCTAGAAGGAACTTATCAAGCCGGACCCAGTACTTTCATCTGGGCTGTATCGCAAGGGCGTAGGGGTGGGGTGGGGATTGGATCTTCAACTCATGCTGACTTCAGACACAATAAAACTGCTCCTGTCATTTCGTGATTTTAGATGGATAATCTTTCGGTCCAAGAACTTCAGCATCTCTTTTTCTAGAGTGTATAGATATTGTATTTGTATTCCGACTGGAAACCCCTTTAGATGTTCATTAGCTTCCTCCTCGGCCTTAAAATTTTTAGGACCCAAACCTTAATTTGATGACGAGGTAAATTCTTCGAGTCACAGCCTACCTACTTTAGGCCTACACTATAGTAGCTTATAGCACCAACACATAAAACGGCTGCTTCTTGAAATCTGAAACCTTCATATCAAAATTTACCACCATTTTCTGTTGTCCTTTCAACGATATATTTCCATACCAGGCTGAGGTTAAAGTCACATAACACCAAATAAACAAACTAATATGGAGACGACCCTCGCCCTTCGGAGTGTTTCTATCATCATAAGCTACCAAACAGAGGAAGATCGTAAGCTTATGCTCGTCGACGATGAAGAATTGCGGCAATATTTCTGGGCCATAGCATCAGCTCGAGCTGTTGGCCCTCTCCGCACCACCGAACTCACCTAGGGGTCACCATGGGCCCCATGGGTCCGATGCCAAGATTCCATGGATTATGTTAAGAGCACCTTGGACGCGATAGACTTCTTTGTCGAGTTTTGTATCCTCATATTTGCCAAAGCATACGGATTTCCTTCGGTCCCCCCACAAAAAACTATTCATTCTATCATTTCGGGAAGACCGGCGAAGGAGAAGACGCAGCTTCTATCTTCTGTTCTTCCGATATCAATGTGGCAGGATAAGAGGCGGATTCGTCGAGCCTTGCTGCGCTTCCAACTCTACTGTTAGGCCTATCTACTGTGAACTCTTCCACCAGCCAGGAGATGCAGCTGAGAGCGTGTCGGATTGGGAGGAACGGTTTCAAGAGCAAGAGGTATTTTGGCTTCGTTATGAATGGTGGGAGGTTGAAGAAGTTAAGTGCATTTATCAAGTTCTTGTATTTTGCTTGGAGAATTCCCCGATCATTACCGAGAGATCGTTGCATTCTTCTGGTCTAGACAAACATGAGTATGAGCGAGGGTTGACACAGTTACGACACTTCCTGGACGATACTGTAGGAGGCCCGACTGCTTTTGGAGAAGGCTATCTGCGACGCTTCCTTGCCAGACAATTCCATGGATTCCGAAATGCGGATCCGGATGATTGCAGCTATTTTTCACAGCCGAGACCTGCCTACAATCAAGGCAACTCTGTTGGGGTAGCACCCGAGGATAAGTACCGAACTCTATTTACAAAACACCAAATGTTTGGTTATGAGGTATACCGGGGCCCTGGCAAGAATCGGAGATGGATGCCCAGCCCTTATCCTGGATTTCAACTCGAGCACTTCGACACAAAACGCGAGGAAGAAGGCCGCGAAATTTCCGACGATGTTCAAGGCACAAGACGATTTCTGCGACTCATAGGCTGGGTCTTCTGGCGTCCGGATGTGCTCTCCGAGTGGGTGGAGTCTGGTAAGTCATTCGAGACCTTTCGACTCGAAGCAGGAGATTTGGATGAGGATTGGGTTGTCCCTAGAGGTTTGTTTCGTAGGAAGCCATTTCGCTGGGCCGATCATGCGGATGTTTTCGAATGCTAATAAGTAGCTGGGGAAAGTGTGACTTCTCTGAAGTTGGACAGAAAGGTAGAAGATGGTAAGTTTTGTGTACTCCTTGTAAGGATGGTAGGATTCGGGAAAGGGAGGTATGTATCTTAGCCCTAGTCTGAATATATATATACGCACTTCCATGGTGCAGCCTCGAATGGTTATGACTCCTGGAATGGCTAATCAGCGGCAGCAGGGTTAGGAGGGCTGCTAGACTTTACATTGCGTTGAGAAGTTCTACGCTTAGTGGCAGATGCCAGATTGTGGATCTCCATTGCTAGTGCGAAGGGGCGGATGGAAGTGTTACAATCAAAGCAGAGTGTCCCGAACCGCCTACCTAGGACCTTTTTAGATAGGGCCTCTAGTGAGTGCCGAGTTATAATCGTTCGGACCTGCACTTCCGTACGGCGTGGAAGAAATCTTCTTCTATTTTTAGAACCTTTCTATTAAAGCTACTACACCCAGTGCCGCCTATCTTGTCCCCTCAAACCATGCATTCATGTCATCATCAAACACATACCGTAAAATCAATTCTTGGTTTATGATACATAGACATACGATCCTCCATCCTCACGCTCAATATACTCCTTCTCAATCAACCCTGTATTTGGTTAGCGTTTTTCTCAGCACAATTCAGATGGGGCACCTACTCTCAATATTCTTCTTAATCTCAGCAGGCTCGACAGCTCCCCGTGCCTTCGTTTGATTGATAACTTCAGCCACAAGATTCGGGTGCGTCATCGTCTTCCTGCTCTTCATAATCCGCACAACCGCAGCCTGAGTCTCGTATTGTCGATCTTGGTGAACCCTCTCATGAGTCTCTTTATTCTCCTCCTTCGTCTCTTTGAGTTGAATTTGGTTGATCTTGATCCTAAACTTCGGGTCCGCGAAGCCAAGATTGACGGTAAATGTATCTGTTGGACTGACATCTCGTCCCTTGGGATGTTTGGTGAGGATACGAAATTTGGCGCATGCGAGAGACTGAAGTGTGCGTTCGAGTTCGGCGTCCACGAGGCCGGTTGCGGATTGAATGTCGACATATGACAAGTGCTCCTGTTTCCCATCCTTGATGCCGATATCATTGAAGAGGACGAGAACGATAGCTTGGAAGGCCGAAACAAGCAGCTCCTTTTTACCTTTGTTGAAATGAGCGACGACAACGCTGTGGGCAAGGGCATGCTTCCATTCCAGTTTGCGTCCGGTGTGCTTATGTTTGTAGTGGAGTTCGTACTTCTCGAGATGTTTCGCCACCTCGGATGGAATGTTGACCTCCACAACAGGATACGTGGGCCAAGCTGCTTGGGAGAGAACGCTGACTTGGAGATCGAGCGTGGTTCTGCTGGTATTGCTGAGGGATTGCTTGTACGATATCATCTCGTCTCTGGCGAGCTCTTGGTCTTTGAACATCTGCTCAAGGTTGTGTGTAAATGTGAAGCCACACTCGCTCTTCAGCTTAGCAAGCATACTTCTTTCCGCATCTTGACTTGCACTACGCGCCATAAGGAGTCGTCGAGCAAGATCCTTTTTGTAGAAAGCTTCGAACACATCCTTTCCTTCGATGAACCTGAAGAGCTCCAGGGCCTGCTCCAACTGTCGATCGAGTTCGGCATCTTCATCCCCAGTACTTGCCTGACCTTGCTTTTCAGCGGCATCCCGATCCTTAGCATCCGAGGCCAGCGAACGCGGAACTGCTTTCAGACCTCCACGAAGAAGTTGATCCATATATTTTGCAATCATCTCACCCACCTTGGAGTTATTTGTACCCCAAACGGATGTGTTCTGTCGGTCATTGATGAAGTTACCAAACGCCTCACGAAGACTGTATATAAATGTTTCATCCTTGTCAAAACCATCGCGTATTATAAGGTCCAATGATCTCTTCAGCTCCAGTAGTTGAACAACCATAGTATCAACCTTTTCGATATCTCGAATAATAGAGGAACCAACCGTCTTGATGTGGCTCTCGAAGGGTTTTCTGAGATCTTGTTGAATCTTTGACAGAGAAAGCAAATTGTAAAGCGCCTTCAAGGATACAATCTCGTTAGCATCAATCAACTTTGAAAGCCCAGTAGGGTCTAGCAAGATCTCTGTACAATCCTCGATGAGAATTTTATGGGCAGAATCAAGTAGTCCTCTTTTTGTGGTACTATCAAAGTTGTACGCATGACAACGAAGAGCCTCTCCAGCAAGTAACCTGTCGCAAAAGTATATGTAATCCTTCATAGTCGAATTGCTACGATCACGGACGAATGCATGGAAGTAATCTTCGGAAAGTTCGAGAAATCTAGGTTCGAATGACTTTCCGTAGATCCCAAAGATGTGGAACATCGATATCGAGTCCCTTAAAAGATTGCCATCGAATAGGTCATCCTGGCCGATCCTGTCGTATTCAACCAGGTCACAAATTCCGGATACGACTTTGCCACCTAGCGATTGACCTTTAGGGGCTGCTTTACTCTTTGTGAAGACTGCGTGTCGGAACTGATTGATGCCCTGATCTTCTAATTGAAGAGCATCTTTTGTATGCAGGAGATAGGATCGGTCGAGGTAACTGAATATGGAACGGAGAAGGGTCTTTGAGAGGTATTGATTAGACATAAGCTCACTTCAGGACGTGGTCAGCATCACTTACAGATTGCTCGTTCCATGTTGTCCAGTATTTATACACAGCTCGCAGCGCATCCACGTTGCTTGGTCCCGCATGGCTCTCAATCAACGGAAGGAGTTCTTTTTCGAGGTATGATTTGCAGCGGTCTCTGAGATGTGAAGATAGCTTTTCTGACTGCCTGTGACGACACAGGTCTTCGACACTGCGGCTTAAAGAGTCCAAGGCCGTACCAGGCTGTTCAACGTTGAGCACGGATGTAATAGCCGAGTCAACTTCATTCCATAATTTGGTGTAGTACAGCTCGGTGTCCTTCTGCGGCCTCAAATTCTTGATGACCAGTCTTTTTGCCCCAGTGTGTGGTTGGAAATTCGAGTTCCCACCCGTCAAATCCACCGGTGTAGGCCGCGGTCTGCCCATCACCTTACTCATCTCTGCGGACTTCTGGAGGTTGCCTGCCGAATGGGACGTCTTCAGTCGTTTGAAGCCAGAGGAGATCGTAGGGCGGGCGGGGTCTGGGCTACGTGCAACGGTCTCGGGGGTCGTGGAGGAAGGCTTTCGCGCTGTTTTGGGGACGACGTGCTGCTGTTGATCGTAAAGCCTTCTCTTCGATGAGGAGGAGCTCGAGATATTATTGTTACTATCCAAGGGCGGCTTCTCCGAAGGCGGCATCGACCTTATTAGGTCCTTCGTTCCAAGGACATTGGATGCGGGGAATGAGGTTAATCGGGGTTTTGGATGTTGCAGCGGGCGTCACGACTTCGAATTATGGTTGAGAAAGTCCTCACTCTTAGCACCATTTCTCTTGACAGATCTCGGGGTTCATGTCGACGCGCTGTGTAGTTGAGGTTGAAGCAAACATGACGCGAAGATAAGTAAGTTGCCGACGGATGGCGATAACAAAGCCTTGGATTACTTATCGCCGCGATCACGTGCACTTTTTGCAAATACAACGGGGTTTGCTAATGTTTGGATTTTTAGGTGCCCTAAATCACACAGTTGGTGGTCCAGGGAGTTACTACGATCTCTCTAAGAGGCTCCATCTACTATAGGCATATGCTCTTTCCAAAGTCTTGGTATCTATAGTACTATATAGTACTTGTCAACTTATAATGCTTAAACCAAAATTAAGCGAGAACACCATTTCCCCCCTTTTATAAATGTCTCTATTCCTATAGCATCCTCATTTAGGGTTCGGGATCTTGCCTCTCCTCAGGACTGCGCTTCTGGTCTCGCCTAAGAAGCTTGTTGAAGACTGCACCCACATTCTCAATTACCCAAAATTTCGCACCTCGTCAAGTGAGGATGAGGAAGACCGGTTGTCATTTCCTCGAGTCATTTCCCCCCTTGGAGCTGCAGAGGGTATAGGGATGGACACGGGAATAACTCTAACATCCGAGACCTCGCGTCTATCGTCGTCGCTGTCGCTGTCGCTGTCGCTGTAGTCGTCAGATTCATTGGGAGTACGCTTCTCCCTTCGCCCAAGAAGCGTGTTAAAAGCCTCGCCCATGATCTTCGTCGCACTTCGCACACGGGCTCTCAAGCTTATATCGTACCCATCCTGATCTGAAGTGGTGGTGGAGGCAGATGTCCTTCGGTTTTGAGATGCTGTGGCGGATAGGCCCTCTGGTTTTACAGAACGCCGCCTCGCGGAAGTTGCAGAACTGCGTGTAGAAGAAGGAGAGGACCCGGAGGCTGCATCGACATTATCTGCGGGAGCTGTCACCCCTTTGGTTTGTTTTTCGTCCGTCTTATCAGTTTTGGCTTTTCTACCTGGAGGACCTGCGTCTGCTTTCAGGTTGGCGTCCTCCGTTCTGTCAATCTCTGGCTTTTTATCTACAGGGCCAGCGTCTGCGTCTGCTTGTGGGGCCTTGTTGTTCGACTTTTTCAGTTTTTCTTCGAACTTGTCCAACCATTTGGAATCCACAATTGCTATTTTGGGCAATTTGCTGTAACATATGCGCAAAAGTATCAGGACCAGTCTCCTACTTCCTTTGTGGAAAGCGAGGATGCATGATATGCTGATGACAATCATAGAGATTGGGACTGTTTTCCATATTAGTACAGGTCCAGTTGCAAGCCAGTTCCTCGCTCGAGATACTTGCATAGAATCGAGAATACAATGCCAAGCCTGAATGACCCCGAACTAAGACCTTGTGCGTCAAGGGCAAACAAGCTTGCTAGCGTGGAAAGTGGCAGCTATAAATCTGGTTAATCGAGCCGGTTGGATAGAGGTTCCAAGCTTACGAAGAGGATAGTGACAATGGTGAACTATGTAGGACGTTAGTTCTTGCGACCCGGGTCTCTGCTGGACGGGTTTTAATATACTAGCATTATGGAATAGCCTTGTTGAGTTGTCAATTCTGCCTGTCGTGTGGTCTCTACCGCCTGCAATGCAGCTTCTTCTGCTGAATGGCGAGCTGAGCGGGCCTCTGAGATGTTGGCTTGCTTCTGCTTCAAGCCGAGTAAATCATTAATCTGTATCATGTCAACTTGGGCCGTTCAAAACATCGCTGAGAGCATACCGCCGCAGAGGTGCCGTTTGCCTTATTGCGCAACTCTGTTATCATTTCTCTTCGCTCCTGGAGTTGATTGATCATTACTTCGACCGCTAGAAAGTCTGGGATCGCTGATTTGAACTCTCGTGTAATCTGTGGACGTTTTCCTTTGTCTTTTTTCGGTTTCTTTGGCTGGTCCTGTTCCACAGGAGAGGATTGAGCTATAGATTCGTGTTCAGTCGCACCTGGCCTGGCCTCACCTTCGTTTGTCCCGCTTGGAACGTCTTCTAATCCCTTGGCCAGACTCAGGTCCACTTCTGATTCCGCTTCGGCTTGATGTCCTGTTCCGGCTGATAAACCCTGCTCAGCTACTACTATAGGTCCCGAATAGCGATCCATTTCCTGCTTAGAGTATTCGGCGGTAGGACTACCCTCACCTAATTGTTCACCTGCCAAGTGTGTAGACTTGCTGGTTCGTGCTCCAGGGTCTTGCAGTGGGTCGACATCCTCTGTTGCGGGCTTGACAGTGACGTCGTCCTGCTCCATCTTGCGATGTCTTCTTTGACGCTCATGGTGCCGTCCACCTTCTTCGTCCTGTTTCATTCTGTCCTGCTCAAGAACGGCCCCGAGTGATCTGAAAACCTTTTCTTGAGAATCCATGATGTGAAGTATTATCGATAGCTCCTCGATGATATCTTTAACCTCTCTGAGTAGTTTGCCTTCCTGCGTAATATCAAACAATGCATCAAGCTCCTTACCCTGCAAAACCTGAAGCCTTGTCTTTTCTTTTCGTGGGATAGATAGTCCTTGCGTCAGGTACTTTTCTTGTAGCTTTTGCTCTTTGTCGTTCAGCTTTTTCATGCGTTTTGAAGCCTCGAGAAAAGCTTCAAATTGTTCAACCTGTCTGTTCATCTATTGATGTCTTATCAGCATTCAGCTCTGTTCTTATTCTCAAGCTTCGGACTGCTCACAGCATTGCTAATAGAATGAGAAAAGATATCGCCGAACTGTTGTTCCTCGTGTGACATGGCATCGCCATCGAGCGTGTTACTGGCGCAGTAATCAATAATCACCTCTGCGAGGCCCCATGCTGTCCTAGCTTTATGGCCTGACTTTCCATGCAAAAGTTCTTGAATTCCACGAAGAACGTCCGTGCTGTCAAGCATATGTGCTCCATTGTACTCCCTCCCGATCTTAAACGGAGTATCTAAGATATTTCTGTTTTGTTTAAATTCGGTATTCCATCGCTGCGGAAAGCAGGTAACAACCGTGTCTAGACAAACTATTCGTCAGTGGTGACATACACAGAGAGCGCAATGGCTGCCACGTAGTAACTGACCCCCATTCAGAATCCAGAGCCAGCACTGATCCACCATCAGGATAGCAGGAGCAGGATGCCCTTGCTCTTTCATATAGCGATGCACCACTTGGTCCCCATCCCGGTGAGACGTATCACCTAGAGTGGCATAAAAATACTGATCTAAGGTACGGCGTACATGAAGTGGTGCATTCTGAAGTAAGTATAGACGAATCAGCTTCTCGTCAGACATGTCCGTCGGAAGCTTGTTGATTTCATCAGGTGTTAGGCACGTTCCGTATTCAAGCGTATCAGGTTCTGCTCCCAATTTTCCGTTGAAATATTTCCTGGTGTCTTTAATGATAGGCTCCATTTGATCGCAGTAGTCTTTTTGGATGTCCCAATGCAAATATGGCATCTGTCGAAGAATAAGCCGCTGATCAGGCAAACGGAAGACGGAATACTCCAGTGTCTATCTCACAAAGAGGACCATGTTATCCCCCTTAATCATCGTTGGATCTTTGGAAGTACCAGGTTCTGTTTTACTACAGTCAAAATTCTATTTGCGCTGAATCGTACAGCTCAACATACCTATATCAATTTTTCTGCATAATGGTTTCATGAATCTGGATTGTTCTGCTCCACGACGGTTGCCACGCTGATTTTTGATCCAATGGTCACGATGCAGAATCTGTTGCTGGAAAATATTTGCTTCATCACAAGATTTAGGTTCACCCTTGCCCATGTAGTATCTTGTCATCAAAGTCTACAATATGGGTGAGCATATATTCGGTCCAGGAATAGAGTTCATACCTCGACCCAAGCCATGTTGTTTGCAGGCAGGTGTATCCATCGTACAGAATCCGGGTGCTTCGTGCCATATAACTCATCTTTACCATTAAGCAGCTTGCTGACAGGATATGGCAAAGATTCCAGTATAGAAACATCACCGCTCTCTTCCAAGCGGAAGTCCATAACTGTACAAAGCTTGTCGAATGCCCACACCTGATCCTTACCCCCCTTGTTTTTGTATTTTGGATTGACTTCGTGGAGCTGATCAGCATAGCTAATATCTTCCCGGGCGGATCTCGTATCTTTCTCAGGCTCCGTCCCATTCTTCTTTTCCTCTACTTCTCGTTCTTCTCCATGGCTCTCACGTTCATGTTTGAGTCTCTTACGTTCCTCCTGTTTGAGTTTCTCACGTTCCTCTTTGAGCTTCTGGAAGTTCGTGTAGAGCTCTTCGATCTTCTTGGGTCTAGGTGTACCGCTAGGACCTTCACCAGCATCCCAACTACTTGATTGCGGTATTCGGGCTTCGCCAAGGCGTTTACTCACGTGATCCTTCGGCGAGAGGCGAGGTCTCGAGCTGGTTGGAGCATCCCGAGAATCGGTTTTGGGTAAACCTTCGGCCGCATTCGGATCTTGTATCGGATCTTGTACAGCTGGAAGCTGCTTACTTTTATTGTTTCGCTCATCGGTCGCCATGATAGAGAGAAGAAGTAATAATGGAAACACCAATGTTGAAGAACCTAGGATTTATTAGTGGGGGAAAGATCCCCTATATAATGCTGTCGCTTTTGCGAATTCCACGGCTGCCAACAGCACGACAAGGATCGTGCATTATTGGATGTGAGTGCAGATAAGCGCTACGGCCCCCTTCGGAAGTTCCGTTGTACAGTACAGCTGAGGACGCCCAAAGCCCGCAAATAGCCCCAACCACTTTTGTAACCATTATATGGGCATAATTAAAAAATCAGGTAGGAAGATAGGAAGTAGTTTAGTCGCGATTTTATGCATTATCTGTTACACGTGACTGTACATGATCCATCCCGCCTCCTACATCTCAAGTAAACGCCGTCAATGCTGACTTTTTGGGAACGACTTTCTCCTCGAACTGTCAAGACGTTAGCAACTAAATCAATGCACTGATGGGGGAAACTTACCTCGAGGAATCCTGTGAATGTCACAAGCAATATGAATGACTCCGCCAGATCTTCGATTTGTTCCGATACGACAACTCCTCCAACCAATCCTGCGGACTTTTTGAGGACGGCAAGAATAGGAAGGCGGTTCTCAGTGAGAAAGCGACGTCCTTGTTCCAGAGACTGCTCATTCTGGGCGCCTCGGCTCAAGAGAGCTGCGCAGATGACTCTCATGATTGCGGCAAGGAGACTGTAGTGCTTGCTAATAACATCCGAACCCTCAATATCTAGCTTAATCAGTACAAATTGCAACAATATACCAGCAGATATTACGTACCAACGCCCAGATCAGGGTCAACAACAAATAGCCCAGACTCTTTGATTGCATGAAACAAACCCGCGTTGAGAACAGTCGCAGCTCCAAAACGAGTTTGTGCTATTTGAAGCAAGAGCGCGAGCTTTGCATTGCAGTATGAAAGTTGCAAGTCCACATCTACTTCCAGTCAGCTGAAATGAATGCAAGTAGAAAAGGGCGAAACCTTACGCTGAATTGATGTGTCACGAAGATCGTCTGCTATATTCTGAATGGACGCGACAAGGATTTTAATAAAATTTAGGCGCGACAAAGATTCGATGATGTATCTCGAATTTTCATGCTTTCCCATATTGACCAGCGCACCTAGCAGGAGTAATGCTGCTATCCTACAAGTAGGCTCACTGGCATATGCATCATCGCATACTACATCTATAAATCGCTCTCCAGCCGATTTGATGGTTTGAATGCTGTGTCGACGATGAATCCCTGGATGGCTGGTGATATCTGACATGCCCGTCAAGTAGCGATAACTAATATTATAGAAGATTTCTTTTAGAGAAGTCTTGGAACCCAGGGAATTGATCGCTTTGAGAGATACATGAAATAGATGAAATAATCTGTCATTCACAAGATCTCCCAAGTCGCCCTTTTTGAAAGATTCAGGATCAAAGTCGAGGTTGAATATGACGACTTTTGCAAGCTTGGCAAGTTCTGTGGCTTCGGGAACATTCTGAAGATCGCTTTCTAGTCTTGGCATGATGGTTTGTAGTGTTCGTAGCATAATTGATGTCTTGGACGTCTTTTCGAATTCGCCGCTTCCTACTAGTAACAACATTAATTGCACCCATGCTCTCAGGACTTTCAATCGAGCTGCGCGAATCGACTTGTTCTGGTTGTCCATAGCGAAGAACTGGAGAAGCACCTCAGCCTGCTGATTTACAACCAACAAGTCTTGAGGACTCTCTACCCTTTGTGCGTTCGCAAGCTCGGCGCGTCGCAGTATCAGGAGCTCTTCGATTCTATCTATATTCGACGTGGAATCAGGGTCATCCGGGAAATCCAAGCAGGAGTGAAGATCGAGATCCTGGAAGTACGACAGACCAGATGGTCTCTCCAGTATACCAAAGTTGGGCTCCATGAAGTCGAAAAGTTCGAAAATAGAGGCGTGTGAGTACATTTGACCGTCTTCGATTCTTGTTGATCCCATCAAAGTCTCATATATTCTCTGCTTAAGAGACGGCGTGTGACTGATCATGACCTGACGCATTTCTGACGAAAGATATTGCAGGACAATGGAACGCCGGCACATAAAATCAGATAAACAGGATACTGAAGGAGATAATTCAAAAGCTGGATCTCCAATTTCCAATCCGTCCCAGAGCATGCCAGGTTGAATCATGGTTTCCTGAGGGAACATCATGAAAAAGGCATCATTGGATCGCATCTCAGCCATGACCACGTTTGATGATATTGGCGATGACCATAGCTCCTTGATTACTTGAATTGCTCTGTAATTAAGGGAAACAAGCCAAGTGCACATACCAAGGTCATCTGAAAGGGGCCAGTTTGTGATCGATTCCAAAATCGTATGGAACAGCGATATTCCACGACTAAATAATCCGTCGCCGTCAACGTTAACCATGTGGTCTCCACATGTAAAACCCAGTAAAATATGAGCTATAGTAGGCTGGCCCGGAGACGCCCGAAGACAAGAGAGGAGGAAGTCAAGGATCCGGAGCTTGACGATATATTCCGAACAGTCGGGCCCCGGTTGATATCAATGTTTACGTCCATCTCACGAAGCAGAATCTTGGATATTTCTTCAGCATCGTCATCGAGAGCAGCAAGAGCTTTATTACGATCGACTCCTCGGCTTAAAGCTGAGGTGGGGCCGGACGTAAGTCTGGGGGACGCGGAGACTTTTTCAAGCAACTTGAGTGATGCAATAACCAGCTCTGGATGTCCAGTACCACAATATCGGCCCAAATCTGGAATTATGTTAAGGTGACTAAGAATTCCGTCCTCGAAGGCTGTGAACGCTGCATTGGGAACAGGACTCCGCCGATATGTTGAGTGCGACTTGATAAGAGGTTTTATGATGTCCAGGTAGGTAGGTTGTAAATCCAGCACCTTCGTGACAACGTGAATGCTTCTCAAAAGCGATAAAACTAGGGGTGAGTCGGGTTCGGCAGAATAGACGTCTTTAACTTCTTGATGAATTGCAGCAAATAGGGCAGTCACGACCTTATCATTAAACATCCACTCCATTACTCTGGAGAACGGATGGAGCAGTACATAGTTCTCGAGATTCGATGTACTGATGGCCGTATCGACAGCGACATTAGATTGACTTGCGAATATGACCAGGTTCTCGTTGAAAGTGTCTAGGCAGGTGGTAATGAAATCAAGACATGATAATCTCAAAAGTCTTTGTTGAACGATATCGGTGAGCTCGGAGACCCGAGACCCAAAGATCTCACCCAAAGCATAGTCGATGTAAGGATCGATACCAGGCATGCGACTTGAGATCCCGAGCTGTTCGGGGAATGGGAGGCCATCATATAGGCCACATTCATCTTCATAGGGTGACACCAGGGCATGAAGAAGCTGAACAAAAGCAGTGGGCTCTTCAAAACCCGACGTAAGGCCTTTTAAAATAGCCCCAGCGGCAGATGCAGAACTCGTTGCTCCCCCAGATGAGGCTGCCTTGGGCGCAGAAGAACCTGGGGCATAGCCACCGGATACCCAAATATCGAGAGTCGTCCACAGGAACTGTCCAGCATTTCTCGATTTGTGACTGAGAAATGATCGCAGCGTAGTAAACGCACAAGCCCTGAGACGTGGTCCGATAGCACTACTGGCTAGTTGGAAGAGAAGCTCGGTCATATGGAACGACGAGTGCTGCGATAGAAAGGTTCTCACAGCCGTGCTCTCCGCACATAGGCGGGTGATCAGGCGCAGATATGATTCTAACATCATTGACGACTCTGGCTCTGCCTCGGCAAAATCACTTGGTGGCTTCCCAGCACGATACGTTTGAGGCTGTGGGAGAGCCGGGCGGTCGCGAATCTTGGACGAGAAGAACGTGAGTTCCTTGAAGATCTGGTTCCACGATAAAGAATGAGTCCTTCTCATTTTACCGGATGACTGTGGCCCATCGTCCAGGAGGAACTCATGAGCGGCAGTCGCGCATTCTTCGTCCTCGGAGATGGATTGAAGCATCTCACAGAATGCGGTGACTAGAGGTGTAGATGCTCGCCTCGACGCCCAGTGCACAAATCCCATCAAGGCACCATCTCGAACATCCCAGAAGCCATCTAGAGCAGCTTTAGGTCGCTTTTCAAAGGAGAAAGATATAATGACCAGAAA
Organism: Lachnellula occidentalis; assembly: GCA_007821535.1. Taxonomy (NCBI): domain Eukaryota; kingdom Fungi; phylum Ascomycota; class Leotiomycetes; order Helotiales; family Lachnaceae; genus Lachnellula; species Lachnellula occidentalis. The sequence continues at coordinate 16,228 of QGMI01000181.1, read as the reverse complement.
TCTCTCCAGATCGAGATCATGGTCGTGCTCCTGGTTGAGTTGGCGCTGTTCATCTTCATCAGTTCTCAGTTTCCTCAGAACGTCCGGAAGGTTCGTAATGAAAGCCTCAATGAATGCTTCCAACTGTTCCATAAGAGCCCCTTGAAACATTTTAGAGAATTGAAACGATCCGTTCAACATGACTGGGGTTTTCCGCTGTAACCATTGGCGCAAACCCTGGCGCGCAGGGTCATGCCAGTCTATCGGCTTAACATCAGCAGATATACTCAATAAAAAATCAAATGCCCCATCTTTGAGGGCTTCTGTAAACTGCCTGGAACGCTGTGTAGTTTCTGGAAGCCATGTCAGTATATTAGCACACAATAGATCGTCGCATTCAACTTACCATCCTCTAATTGATTCTCCGGAATCGAACCATCATTGATCTCAACATACCAACCGCTGTACTCAGCAAGCCACCATGCCCGGAACGCGGCGTGAACATAAGACAGTGCCCATGGGTTCTGGTTTTGGGAAAATAATCTATCATTCAGATTCTTGGCCTCGGTCATAGTCACGCCTCCTTCTGTGCCACCAAAACGTGATATGTAGGCACCAAGGACAGGAAAGTAATGTACTAAAATGGCCTGTCGGTTAGCCTGATCAACATCGTTGACTTATGACAGAACAAAGGATTGCAGATATTGATTTCAAAAAGTCGCGCTTACACAGTAAGTTGTCATATCGATCCGCTCTCTTCAAAGTGTCAAGTACCAAGTCAAAATCCGCCATTTCAGAATGATTCAACTTCATTAGACAGAGCACGATGAGGCCCAAAGACTCATGCTGAATCACGAGACTTGTTTCCTGGAACTGAATAGTCTCTAAGAAATCCGGCTGTTGCGACTGGCCCAGAACAGATGCGCCATTCACTTTGTCCGCGAGGCTTTGGAGCCAGATTTTGATGTCCCCCATGCTCGAGATGCATTTTTGAGCATATGTCTTTGTAGATACTGAGGGGGAAACAATCTTGCGCACATATTCTTGCAACACCTCCCTCACCTTGTCTTCTTGGTCTATATCGGCGGAGATTTGAGCTATTGTCCGTAAACAGTCCAATAGACATTTCCTCTGTTGGTGAAATCGAATGATCGCGGCAGTATGGGCTGGCTGGCCAGAAGTATCATTTTGGGAGTCCAAGAATAATCGTGCAGCATCGAGTTCGTCAATATTCAAGTCGTCAGCGAGCCGTAAAGACGACGCTTGAAACTCTTCGTTGATCGCATACTGTTCGTCGTCCACGTCCAGCTTTCCTATAACCTCCCATATTAGCCCTGACCGTATATCGTAGGTTTGAAGGTTTAGAATACCAGTTGCCAAACTCTTCCGGCTCTCTTCATTTCGTGTACGCTTATCCAAGAGACTTGTGAAGGCTGGAATGTGGGCTTCGATCTGCAGTTGTAGTCTCTCTTCATCTGACAGCTTTCCCTCGGACAGGTCAACGAGGTCAGCATACAGAGCCTGGAAGCTCTCCAAGCTATTCAAAGCCGCCATTGAATTCGATGCGCCGGACACAGCTCAAATGGCAGCTCGTCCAGCAGAGGGTTGTTGACGCCCCGAGAGAATACACATGGATGTGTACAATACTGTGCTAGGATCGAAAAAGCGTTGAATTTCGAGAATGTAGCTGTTGTTGACGTGCTTTCTGAAAAGTTGTTGATTTCCAGACACGTCCGGGTTTTCTTCGGTTGTCAGCCTCGCGCTGTAAGAAGCAAATGTTTCGAGGCCTTCTATGTACATTCAATGGCCAATTGACACTACAGCCTTCCTTGCCGTACTATAAATTAAGCATCTCCAGCTGGCTATCCGGATTCTATGAATTACCGGTATTTTCTTCAACCTCATCCCGTCGAGCATCCCGATCTTTCGCCGCCTGCAGATCAGCAATGCGAGTTCGCCTTGCACTTTCAAGATGGGTGGACTAGACAGCGATACGGGGGAGATTAAGCTGTCTGCTGTCTTAGGTATTACTGATGTCCGTCCTGCCCAACAGCTGCTAAGCCTGCTAGATGATATCCAGGGTTCCAGTATCAAGCAACGAACGGAGGGCATCAAAGGTACTTGTTCCGCATTTGAACAGGAGTACTTGTGGCTAACTTTCAGGCAGATTTGAAGACCTTGTTTGATCCGAATAGCCCTGCCAAAAATGTGTAAGCTCTCCATCAAATCGCTTCATAAGACCTTCCAATAACAGTTGCTCAGTAGCGTTCTCGGAGACAAGGCATACCACAAAATTTACGAGGTGCTCTTCCAAGCAGTCATTTCCGAAAAAGCAAACCTCCTCTCTGCGAGAAAAACCACGGTGGCTACGACTACAGCACGGCTTACGGCTTGTGCGGATGCGGTTCGCATTGTGGTCAAGGCCGGGGCTTCAAAAATCAAGCTGAAGACTATAGAAGCAATAGTCGACCACATTACACAAACGCTACCGACCGCAGATGATGAATATTGCCAACCTCTTGCTCAACACTATCTCAAAGCACTGAGCATCTTGTTCGAGCACACGCCAAACGCCGAGCGTTTGAAAAACAGCGCCTGGTATGAAGTGATTGACTTTTGTGTTCAAGGCATCGACCAGTATCTAAACGGTCACCATAGAGCTCCTTCCAGCTCAGCTCGTAGTTTCCCGGGCACTCATTTGTCTGGCTCAACGGCCAAATCTGGTACCCCCAATGGCCATTCTCAAATTCGTTCCAGCTCTATGTCCAGGCAGAATGTAGAGGATCTCCTACAAACCGTCTGTCTACTTGTTTCCCCATCAAGCGCACCTATTGCAGAAAGATTCCATGAAGTTATGGAAATCGCCGTGCGGTTTCTGCAGACTCAAGGCAACAGTGTCAGTCAGGTGCATCAACTTGCCTTCTCAATTGTCAATGCTGTGCTCTCCTACACTTGCACCAACCAGATCTCATTTTCGCAATCAGTCGCCCAGGATATTGTTCCGGTAATTTTACGCTTCTGGCAAGGGAAAACCATCGCAAAGGACGAGATGCTAAACTCAGTGAGAGATGAAATGTTAATGTTCATCTTTGCAGTGCACCCGCATTTGGAACGAAGTTTAATGGATGAAGAGAGCCATGAAACTCTGACCATACTGGAGGACCTATCAGATGCCATAAAAGCAGACTACACAAGGAGGTCGGATCGAGACCAGCTTCAGTTGGATGATCTTGAAATGGTTGACCTTGGAGCGGTAACGAGAAGCACCTCCCCATTTTCTTTACATGTTTTTCGACTCAAGCCCCATAACGTTCGTGCAGAACGCAACTGGGGAAACCTCCAGGCCATTGGCATACTTGAGCGACTTGTTAGCCTTGGTCACCAAAAGAGCAGCTTAGCAGGAAAATCCGAAGACCAAGATAATGACCAACATCCTCGTAAGCGTCAACGGATCGTCCAAAGCTCGGATAGAATATTCTTTTCGCTGAAGTCAGAGAACGAAAAGTCACGGGTCTCAATTCTACAAGCTTTGCCTTTCATCCTCCATGACTACCAGCTTTCAGCCGCTGTATTAGAAGAATTCCTTGATGAACTGCGTTCTTGTGCTGCTGATAAAAGAGGAAATGTTGCTTCCTGGGCGCTACTTGCAATTGCCAGGCATGTACTTCCAAAGATTTGTTGTTGAGCTCATGAACTGATGCTTGTTTCTAGTTGCGCATTTCAGAAAGCCGCTCCCGAGATCAGTTCGCTTCACTGGATAGGAGCTTGGCATCTTGGAACCAGATTACTGACATTTTCAAACACATGTCGCGCTGCTGCTTTGCAACTACACACCATACTTGCTAAGAACCTTGTAGAATATCACAATGTTGGCGAAGACGTCAACTCAATAATTACTGCTGCTGATAGCAGTGGCCCGGTCACCCTTTCTGACTCCGCCATTTCCCTAATTGCACATATGCTCAATGTTAGAGTCACGGAGGTCCCGGGGGCCAATCTTGCGACGTCTAATCATATCATCCGATGGTTATTCGCCAGATGGAATCCAGGTACGCAAATATACCCATACTAGCGCGTCTAAAGTGCCTGCTAATTTCTGAAGCCGACCGTTACTTCGCAACTCATTATGCAATGCATGTGCAACCATTGCACATTATAAATTTGCTTCGTTCCTGCCTAGGGTTACGTCGTGTGAGCATGTCTTCTGACACTATCATGCCTTGTGGACCTCTTGCGAAGGCTTGGCAGAACTACAAGGACTCTCGAGGTGTCCTCCAGTATCTCTTGCTTCTAGAAGGAACACAACCACTCGATACAACTCCTTGTCCTTCATGTCCAATACATGAGACATCCGGAAATATCGCTTATATTCTAGATTCGTCCCACTTCCTCTCAACTCGCAAGCTCATTCTGGAACTAGTTCTTCCCAAATGCAGTGAGCTGCTTCAAAATTGGAAGACCTACAGCATTGATCGAGCATCCTCAATTTCCACTGAAACCTTTCGCAATGCTGTTTACAGTTGTATTTCAATGCTATTGTGTATGCCTCACTTCTCGGGCGCAGGCCTGCCGCAGCTGCACGTATTTGAGACGGCTCTACAGGATCTTTACAAAGAGATTATCGCATTCCTAAACGAATCAGAAGCTAAGGATCTCGATGGAACCCGCGTTCTTGTTGATACGCTCCTTCAATGCGTGCAGCCATACTTGCCCGTATGCGGGTCCACAGGGCTTTCTCTGCTCTTGAAGAAGAACTCGCATCTATGTGATTTCCTTGTTGTGTTGGCAGATGACTTTACAAGAAGACGCGCTGCTCTTGGTACTTCAGGGGATGGCGATGATCCCATGGATATGGATGACGAATTCTCTACGCAAAATAGTCATCGTGGAGCCGATATTCAAAAGACCATCGTCCCGAGACAAATCCTTGCGCTGGATACTTCGCCAAACTCCTTCTATTTTCTCGTCTATCAGCGCTTACTGCTAATCAATGCTATGAACGTAACCCCGGACTTTACAGACTTTATACCTTCTTCCTTCATCGTTCAGTTAACCGGCCTGTCAGATGAGGACCTGTTGCTAAGTCGAAATCTACTGAAAGAAATCATGAATTCAGACCTCACCATAGATATCAAAGATGCGGCTTCCTTACTTGAGCGTCTTGGCCCTATCATCGAGTCCAACGAGTTCGAGCGCTGTGAAGTCGCATTGACTCTGTGCCTGGATCTCCTTGTTGGCTTGGGACATCTTTGGTCGGCCGAAAACGCTGCAGGCAGCTTGGCCGGATTAGCTCTCGATTTCTATGAGTATTTCTTCAAGAGCCTCGGAACTGCGAGTTTAGAGAAGCACAGCATATCCGTGGAAGTGCAAAAAGGCTTCGCAAAGCTACTTTTCCTTCTCCTTCAAAGGGCCCCAAACTTTGGTAAGGGGGAATCTATACCCTCTGCTCGGTCTAATCTCTTCGATCTGCTTAAACTAGGGCCTTCCCCAGTCAAATTCTACATTGGGGATCGCCTTCCGGGTATATTCCACCTATTCGTGCTCGAAAGCCACGACGATATTTTTGTCGATCTTCTTGTAACCTTGCCGTCCGATCCAGGCTGCATAGAAGGTATATCATTCCGGCTCTATTCCCTTGCCAAGATGGCCTCCGAGTGGCCGACTTTATTGCGCAGGTGCCTCTATGGTCTCTTTGAAACTGCTGGAATGATACCAGAATCCCTACAACACACCACTAGATGTTTGTCAGAGGTATCATCTGCCCTCAAGTTGCATAATCCACAAGAACTCTTCACGCTGTTCGCCCCCCAGCTTTTGTACACCAAACTCGAATTAGGAGGAGATATTGAAAGCATTCCTTTCCAAATCTTTGGTTTCTCCAGTCTTAAAGACCTCTTACGCGCTGCACAAGAGGAGATAATTGGCTTGATGATGATGCGTGGCCAAGATGAGGGCGTTGAGCAAATTGCTGCGATTCTTGGCGTCAAGGAAAGCGAGCTTCTAAAAGATTGCTTCACCAAGGTCACGGCATATGCAATCGCTCAGGATATTAATGCTCCTTCCAGCAGCGGGGAGAGGCAGGCCCGAGTGCGAAAACGTCTTGGTCAGGAGACTTTTTTCGAATGTATCAATGCGCATTTTGCGGATATTATTGCCCTGTTCTTCAACATTAGCGACCCTCAAGATACTGTTGAGAAGTATCTGAAGAGATGTAACCTTGACGAAGCGGCCGAGATTATGGTGGCGATCAAGTCTACAGGCTCCTCCACTCTATCGCTGCCTCCGAATCAACAGCCGACCTTCAAGGACAAGTATTTATCTCGCCAAATTGAGCAGTTGTGTTTGCAAACAGAGTTCGAAAGTCGCAGTATCTACACCCCAGCTCTAGTGACTTTTATCGCGAGGAAACTATTTGGTACTATCCACTCTGCATTGGGGTCCTTGCACGCATGTTCTGTTATCCGAAAGGCTCGAACGTTGATCTCGTTGGCTGGCGCCACAGCAGTCAGAGGCTATCCGCTAGAAATGCTCTTACAAGCAATTCGACCTTTCATCGGTGATCCACAGTGCGCTGAAGACGCTATCGGGATAACTCAATATCTGCTCAGCCGAGGCTCAGAGTACCTTTCGAAAGTGCCGTCTTTTGTTGCGGGAATTACGCTGGCAATTCTCGGGTCACTACACGCTTTCTTAAAAACAGGTCGAGCAAGCAGCACGCAAGAAAGTCAATATAAGACCACGGTGTCACGGGTCGAAGGATTTCGTGAGTGGCTTGGCACATATCTTTCCAAGTACATCTTTCCGGCCCTAAAAGGTCTACCTAAGATCCAAAGACTCCTTCAATCTGCCTATACGTCTGATTGGCTCGGAAACCCTGAGTCCGGGACGCCTGAAAGCGAACTCCTTATCGAACTATTGCAAGATGAACAGATCAATGCTAGGTTTCTGAGCAAACCCTCGCGAGAGCTTGCGCTTGATATGTTATGCTCGGATTTCCAAAGCCCGGCGTCTTTCCGTACGGATGTGCTGGGTGATGATATTTCTGCGATATCAAATGCTGTTGTGGTTTGGAAATCTTGCAAAGGCAAATCGTCGAGCAAGGAATATCTCTCCTGGGCCGGGAGAATCCTTGGGCGTGCCTTTGCAGCATCAGGGCATGTCCACCAGGAGCTTCTGAGGGAGTCAGCACTATCCGAGATCAAAGACCTTTCATTAGCTTCGGAAAAGAACGGGGACTCGAGGACTTGTGTCTTCAATCTACTACGGGACCTTGTTCTCGGCTACAACGAGCTTCATGCAGGTCTCGCCGAAGCTGCTCTGCGTGTCATTATGACAACGTCCGATGAAACACTAAAGGAGACGTGTAAAAAAACCCTTGCCGGGGGTGCGGAGGGTCTTTATATTGCCTCCATATGGGACCCTTATCAGGCGCCACCGTCGGAAACTCTCGGTCATCTGGAAATCGATTCACACAACAAGCCATACGAATTGGATGCAATCCTCCGTGCGGATTGGCTGCGTAATCTTACGATTGCCCTTGCCAGATCTGTTCCGGACGATATTCTTCTAGTCGCGTTAGTGCCAATCGTTTTAAGAGTCCCAACGTTCGCGGAACGAGCCTTTCCATTCATTCTCCATCTTGTCTTATCGTCTCCATATCAAAGCCAACATACAGCCAAGAAGGATCTTTCGAAGGCGTTCATGAAGTGGCTTGGTGAAATCCCAGACGTCGATAAGAACAACTTGAAAGTTTTAATCAACGCTCTTCTATATCTCCGAACACAGCCACTATCTAGAGAGACCTCAATAGCTGACAGATCATACTGGCTTGAAGTTGACTATCTGAGAGCTGCGGCCGCTGCGACACGGTGCGGTATGTTCAAAACTGCATTACTGTTTGCTGAAGATTACTGCTCGGCACCGCAGAAGTCGTCTCGCCGCTCGTCAGTAAACCATAGTTTTGAGCAATCCGACATGCCAACCGAAATGATGCTTACCATTTTCCAAAACATCGACGACCCTGACGTCTATTATGGCGTCAAACAAACGGCCGACCTGAACACGGCGTTGGCTCGATTTGAGTACGAAAAGGATGGCCCTAAAAGTCTTGCTTTTAGAAGTGCCCAATATGATAGCCACTTGAGAAGACGGGATCCTGAATCCAAACAAGACGCTCAAGCTTTAGTAAAAGCTCTCGACAATCACAGTCTAAGTGGTCTCTCTCATTCTCTTCTCCAGGCCCAACAAGCTGTCGGAATGAGTGCTGAGTCGCTTGACTCTATGTTTCGTACAGCCAGGAAGCTTGAGCAATGGGATCTTCCTGTGCCGAGCTCTTGCAGCAATAATGCGGTTACTACTTATAAAGCGTTTCAGTCAATTCAAACAGCTGTAGAGCACGATACAATACTGCAGGCAATTAACGAAGGATTTGAATGCACAATGAAAAGTCTAACGGAGCAAAATCTTGGCGCGAGCGCTCTTCATGACTCACTCCAAACACTGGCTGTTTTAGTTGAGATGGATGAAGTTCTAAGCACGCAAGGCTCCGAACAAATCGAGGAAATGCTCTCAAGGTTCCAGGACCGATCAATTTGGATGAAAACTGGCAGGTGAGTGGGCCAGGACAGCTGATCGTTACATAACTGACTTTGCCTAGATTCGACGACATCAATCAAATTCTATCTTGCAGAGGAACAACTCTGAGCACGCTGAGCCAGCAACCGCGACTCCAAAGTTTGCTGAAAGTTAATCAAATCGACACTAGCTTGGTAGAGGTACGGGCAGCCCTTCTGGCATCTACGCTAAATCGAGCCCACAATGCTCTTCAGGAATCATTGTCCCTAGCCATGTCGCTAATGGGACTCATTGATCCATGCCAGAAAGCCTCATTGAATGTCGAGATCGCGATTCGAGTAGAGGCTGCCAATGCATTGTGGGATCAGGGGGATATGACATCGTCCATTGGGATGCTACAAGATCTAGACAATCCAGCCGCTCTCAAGAGGCAAACCGTTACTGTCGGACGTTCAGACTTGCTCTCCCGAATTGGCCACCGGATTTCCGTGGCCAGGCTCGAAAAGCCCGATCAAATTATTGACAACTATCTCAAACCCGCACTCAAAGAACTCAAGGGAAAGACAAGTGGAAGCGAGGCTGGTCAAGTATTTCACCAATTCGCTGTGTTTTGTGATCAGCAACTCCAAGACCAAGATAGTCTTGAGGATCTAGAGCGCCTAAGGAAAATGAGTGAGAACAAGAAGGATGAGATCATGCAATGCGAAAAACTTATGAGGAGTACATCGTCCACAGCAGAGCGATCCAAAATCAAGATCCAACATGGGAAAGCGCGAACATGGCTTAAACTTGATGAGGAAGAGCTCCAGCGTCATGTTTCCAACAGGGAGCAGTTCCTAGGGCAGAGTTTAGAGAACTACTTGCTTGCTCTGGCCGCCTCTGACGAACATGACAGTGCTGCTCTTCGTTTCGCTGCTCTTTGGCTAGAGCATGCGGAGAAAGATATTGCGAACGACGCCGTTTCAAAACACCTCAAGCAGGTCCCAAGTCGGAAGCTGGCATCTCTGATGAATCAACTTGCCTCACGTCTTCAAAACTCCGAAGCGAAATTCCAGCAGCTTCTGTTCTCTCTCGTAGTGCGAATTTGCACAGACCATCCTTACCATGGAATGTACGTTCTCTACGCCGGGACTAACAGTCTACCAGACTCAAAGGATGAGGCGGCAATGTCGCGACATCAGTCAACGAAAAGAGTCGCGAACGATTTAGAGGCAACGAGAAAGGCATCTCCGATTTGGCACGCAATCAAGTCTATCAGCAGGTCCTATGTGCGTCTCGCGGTCGAAAGGGATGAACACAGGTACAAATCTGGGCGAAAGGTAACCGTGAAAGATTCTCAAGCTGCTAGCAGCCTGAACGCTGCGTTTCCTAAATATCGGATCCCACCACCAACGATGCCGATTCCAATATCAGCAGATCTGGATTATTCGAGGTTACCTTCGATGATCAAACTCGAACCAGTCTTTTCCATTGCATCTGGTGTCAGCACGCCAAAAATCATAACTGTCATTGCTGAAAACGGAGCTAGACTCAAACAGCTGGTATGTTCAGTCTCGGTATAGACCATTAAATGTTAATTTGCTAATGTTCCTCCAGGTCAAAGGAAGCCAGGATGATTTACGCCAAGACGCTATAATGGAGCAAGTATTTGAACAAGTCAGCGAGCTTTTGAAAACTAGCCAGTCAACTCGTCAGAGGGATCTGGGAATCAGAACGTATAAAGTTGTGCCGTTGAACTCGGTTGCTGGTGTAATGGAATTCGTGGCAAACACGATTCCGCTTCACGAGTATTTGATGCCCGCTCACGAAAGATACCACCCGAAGGATTTGAAAGGTACTCAGTGCCGTAAAGAAATTGGCGAGGTTCAGACACAGTCGGCAGAAAGCAGGATTCGTAGGTATCGTAGCGTTGCGGATCGTTTCCAGCCGGTCATGAGGTACTTCTTCACCGAACATTTCGTTGATCCCGACGAATGGTTCGTAAAGCGACTGGCTTACACAAGAACCACCGCCGCTATCTCAATTCTTGGGCATGTGCTTGGTCTTGGAGACAGGCATGGCCACAACATACTCCTCGATACTCAAAGTGGGGAGGTTGTTCACATCGACCTCGGTGTTGCTTTCGAGGCAGGTCGCGTCCTGCCTGTGCCGGAGCTTGTCCCATTCCGCCTGACTCGTGATATTGTCGATGGAATGGGAATCACGAAGACTGAAGGGGTTTTCCGTCGAGGTTGTGAGTTCACCCTCGAAGCTCTGAGAAAAGAAGCCGACAGCATTATGGCTATCCTCGACGTGCTCCGATACGATCCTCTCCACAGCTGGTCTGTCTCTCCGGTACGATTGGCGAAATTGCAAGAGGGGCAAAGCGCAGCTCCCAACATCAACGAAGGAGCAAAAGCGGCAGTCAATGAGCCGGGCGAGGCTGCCAGAGTCTTGACTGTTGTCAGTAAGAAACTCTCAAAGAGCTTGAGCGTCACAGCAACGGTGAATGATCTGATCAATCAAGCCAGTGATGAAAGGAATTTAGCTGTATTATATTCTGGTAAGTCTTCGTACGTCTCCAACTTCTTCTCTAAACTAACTTCTTCAGGCTGGGCTGCATATGCGTAAGGGTTTGATAAGTGCATATAATACCGGGATTTGTAATAACTATTAGCGTCTGCGCGAAACATGATACCCCTGTCTTTACATATCTTCATCTTGGAGATGAAATTAATATATCTTACGCCTGTACATAATATGGATAACATGAGTCTGTTGATTGCCAAAATCGATATTCAGATAACTTGGAAGATTTTTGTGTCAATTATGCGCAAAGGAAGGTGTAAAGTGTATGTACTTTACTAACCAATTCCTAGGAACCCGCCTTATGCAGATTCATCCGGGCACGATGGATTGACCAAATATCAGCCTGTGCGCAATTCTCAAGGCCCAAGCCTCATTCATGGCATGACAACGATTTTCCCACCAGCCTTGTTCTCCTCCATGATACGACGTGCTTCAACAATATCGTCTAGACGAAAAACTTTCCCTATCTGGACTTTCATCTTTCCTGCTTTAATCTGCTGCGCCAAATCTTCAAGCGGCGTTGCGATGAAATCCTCCGGGCCTCCTGCATATGTCGTCAAATTGACGGCCGTCGGAATTGAGCCCATTGGACTGAAGCTGTATATAAAAGGTAATATAAATATTAATAGTCGAGAAAAGAAGCATACAAATTCGATATCTAGCTAGCCTAGTATTTGCAGAAGACTTTATAGTCTAAACTTTAGGTCATATAATAAAAGTTCCTCATAGTACCATACTACGAGGAAAAACAAAGTGAGAGACAAATCACGATCTTTCCGGGTCTCCCCACCATAGTAGTCTAAGAATCTGTCGGATCGTACCCTTCGCCGGAGCTCCTAGTTGAACCAGTGTCGCTAAAAGTTGAGCTAGTGTAGGAACTCGCTACCCTCGCTTAAGTTGAACTAGTGTAGCTAGTATTTACGCTAAACCTTATCTGTAGACGCGATACGCGTAGAGAACTTAGAAATATATTATACTAATAAATTAAATATATAACGCATTCTAGATGCGTCTTATAGCATTCTTATAGCATACTATAGCAAATTAGAGTATATACTTATAAAAAGGGGAGGGCATATGCTCCGCATATACTTAGTATATGGCTAGTATAGCATTCTATTACAAATTAGAGCATATGTCTATGGATAGAGAGAAGTATATGTAGAGCATATGCTAAGCATATACTAAGTATATACTCCTCCCTCTTTATAAGTATATACTCTAATTTGCTATAGAATACTATAATTTTTGTAAGATATATATAAGACGCGTTATACATTTAATTTATTAATGCTAGGCTTATTATGCGATTTTGAGTTAAAATAGGAAGTCCCTACCCTCGCTTAAGTTGAACTAGTATAGAGATGCACAGACCCTGCATCGGCATTTATTAAATGTCGATTCTAACACTGGTTCAACTTTTAGCGACACTGGTTCAGCTGGAACCCGCTAAAATATAGGGGAGATCAGAATATAAAAACCAAAGATCTAAGGTTCCCTGTCAATATGGCCACTTTTTGCCGTGACCTCCGTATACGCATTGATTGTAGATCTATAGCCCTTAGCGGTACACGAAATTTGTACTGCAACAGGTGGCCTCTCAGCTTAGGCTGTCTTAAATCCTAAGTTAGCTATAACTATCTAAACCCCCTCTTTCGCACGTTCAACAAGATCCACTACAGCAACACGGATATGGCTATTTACTATATAGACATGGCCATCGAATACCGGCTGTATGGTATTGCTTTAACTTTACTATATATTATCTATGCGACAATACAATTCATCCGGAACAAGACTCGAATAAACAACCTTGCAGCGTCTTTCTCAGCCAAGCCGATAACAAAAGCTGCCGTGACAGGAAGATTCGGCATTTGGGGCTTCATCGACTTCGCTCGTGCGGCTCAAAATGAAAGATTGGTAGAGATTCAGCATGACCAGTATAGACTATATGGAACAACCTTTGAGCAGGTTTTTCTCGGCACTACTTTGCTTTTCACCATTGATCCTGAGAATATCAAAGCCATATTGGCAACGAAGTTCGACGACTTCGGCCTCGGTAGTCGCCATAACTAGTTTTATCCGGTTCTTGGGGATGGGATTTTTACTCTCGATGGTGCAGGCTGGTCGCATTCACGTGCCCTTCTTCGGCCCCAGTTCAACAAGACGCAAGTAAGAACTGCCATGCCTGTGCGTAGCTATGCGAGTTAAATGCTGACCGTCTACAGATTGCGGGTGTAAATCACCGTGAGCTGTACGTAAAACGTTTGATAGCCTGCATTCCCCAGGATGGCACTACTTTTGATATCCAGGACCTATTCTTCCGCTTTACACTTGATTCAGCAACAAAGTTTTTCTTCGGTCAATCCACTGAGTCTCTACTGTCTGTGAACGAGCCAAACAAAGACCTCGCGGCCAAGCAGAAAACTGACATGAGCTTTGCTGATGCCTTCAAGGAGTCGCAAGATTATCTCGCTGCCAGATTTAGAGCTCAAAAACTCTACTGGCTTATTGATACCCCAGGGTCTCGCAGAGCAAACAAGATCGTCCACCGATTTGTTGATTCCTGTATTCAACGTGCGGTGGACCAGCAGAAGTTTGAAGCAAGTATTTCAGACGAGTCCACTACTCCGGATCACACATTTCTCGGAGAACTTATGAAAGTGACAAGCGATCACAAAATCATCCATGACCAGCTTCTAAATGTCCTTCTTGCAGGTCGGGATACCACTGCTAGCCTACTAAGCTGGACTTTTTATCTCCTCGCAAGGGACGTAAGGGTGTGGACAAAACTCCGGAATGAAGTAATCGATGCCTTCGGAACTGCCGACAAACCCAAGGCAGACGTAAGCATCGAGGCGTTGAAAGAGCTCACATATCTCCGATATGTTCTAAATGAAGGCGAGTCAGCCAGATAAACAACCCTCAAAGATCAAAAGTACTATAGCTAACAAATCAAAGTTCTGCGGCTGTATCCTCCAGTCCCTTCCAATGTTCGTACGGCTGTCAAAGACACTGTCCTCCCTAAAGGAGGAGGACCAGATGGACAATCGCCATTATTCGTACCCAAAGGAAGAGACGTAGTATATATGGTATGGACACTTCATAGACGCGAGGATATATGGGGTCCAGACGCCGCATTGTTCCGACCAGAACGCTGGGCAGAATCTACGCCTAAATTTTGGACATACCTGCCATTCAACGGAGGGCCAAGAATCTGCTTAGGACGTAAGATTCAACCCATTCAGGTGTTAATAAAATATTAGCTGATACCCTGCAGAGCAATACGCGCTTTCCGAAGCAAGCTACGCCATTGTTCGGCTGTTGCAGCACTTTGTCTCTTTACAGCCAGCAGATCAGAACATTGGGGACCCAGATAAACATGCAGCGCTGACGATGGCTCATGCCAGAGGCGTATTCGTGAAAGTTTCTCCAACAAAAAGCCGAGACGATTGAAGCACACATATATAATGGTCGGATTGTTTGGATGGTCAATATGATCGTTCTGTGGATGTTTTGCACCGGTGCTGTAGCAGCCGATAATTTACCATAGAGAACCTGGTTTGTTGGGCATTTGGCCGAAATGACAGATGAAATGGAGATTCGGAATTGGAACCAGATGAAATCTGCTGTGAGCAGGGTTATCTGGCATGAAAGACTTTGTACTCGTCCGTATAACAAATTATAGTCGGAGATCGAACAAATATTGACGGAACTGGGTGATGTTTGAGTGGCTGTGGAACATTGAAATCGGATTCTGGAAACGAAATCTAGTCAACACCTAGGAACGGTTCTCATTTTGAACTGCGCCAACGACTAGGAGGGAACGTACCTGTATGTTTTGTATCAAAAAGAATAGATCACTCTGTTTAGGTATGCCAAGTCTGTATCATCGGCCCTCAGCCCCTCTCCCTCCCACCCACCTCGCTGACCATTTGTACGGCAAATATCGAGGTCATAAACCTAAAATCGAGTACTTGGGAAGGAGAGGCTATAACCAGATGATAGTCGATGGAGAGAGAATGGATTGCCGGGGCCCGGAGACCTTTGGGGAAATAAAGCCTGATCAACTTTGAATGGATTGAGGCCTTGAAAGTACGTTATACTTGTCTGAATTCAGTCATTCCTGCGCACTTTTCAGACCATCCGGCTTCATATTGCTTCATATTGTTTCCAACGAACCTAAAAGTATGGGAATGGCCGCTGGAGTGTTTGGTTCAGTTTGTTTCAAGTGCGCTTCATTTCGCTGAGGGTTTGAGGCTTAGTAGATCCGGCCAGTACCAGAGCCACTCCTGAAGTTCTACCATCAATAGTAGAATACGAGCACCAGAAGTAGGGGTGGTTTCTAATGTGCTGTGCTGTATCTTGTTTTGGGAATGTTTGAGAAAAATGAGTGTACTTAGTAGAGCTTTTCAAGAGTCTTGAGACGTTGTAACACGCGCTACATCAACCATTCCGCTTACTATACGCATCAATCAAACATTCAAGTGTTTGTTGCTGACAGGGGGATTAATCTCCTGCTCGTGTAGCATTATTTTGCACATGGAAGCTCATATGGGGAAATATCTCAAAACATCACGGAATTCTGTTTCATTTTCTCCTTTCCTTGAGATACCCGGCTACGTATACGAAACCTCTCACGGGGGGTAACATAAAGCGCTTGAACTTTCGAACCTCTTTCACACAAGGCAGCTCTAGCCGCTGTAAACTCGACCATCATCTGCGTTTTATGTCTATCCGAGCCTGAATAGTCTACCAAGAGCGAAAGCGAGGACGGCTGTCACGCGCAGCATTCAATGGACGATCAATCTAGCTGCTATAGATTCGACACTGCAAAAATCCCTCCCATCATTTTCCCTTGGGCACGACGCGTGTCTTTCATCTTTGTCCATTCTCGCATTCATTGCCAGCGCTAGTGTATACTTTCTCACCCCCGGATGTAAGGCAGATTTGGTGGTTTTAACAGGGTGTACGGGCAAAAAATGCCAAATAGCGTCCTTTTTAGACGCTAGGCAAAAATGATTGGTTCTTAAAAACAGCAGTAGAGTTGGGGGACAAATCTAATTGGTTCTAAAAAACAGTAGTGGTAGGAGCGTTTCTTCACGTA
>QGMI01000180.1:0-50348 GCA_007821535.1 Lachnellula occidentalis | reverse complement strand
TTCAATCATCAGCTCACCACAAAGTACCGCCTACCCTTCTCACCTCTCAACAACCCCAATCATCGCATTCCTCGCCATCCCCCGTCTCCCATACCTAGATAATCATATGCCCACATTCACACACCCCAGTCTGAAAACCACCGAAACAATCAAGCTGTGCTATAAACTCCTACAATAGACTTCGATCTAACTCCTCGTTGATTGTTTCGCAGCCGGGTCACGACGGTGTGGAAACAGAACGCAGCAGTTGGATGCTGTACAGATATGTTTATGACCATATACTAGAGTGAGTATCGTTGTTCCTCAGCTCTCATATGCTTCCGCAGTACATTGCCATTTCCTGGGTTGGATTCTGAAAAGGAGGGGAAGGCACGTGATTAGAGTCAAATTGAGGATGCGAGGAAGAAAATTTTAGCGTTCGCAGAGGCGACAAGGACCAGATTGGAGATGGCGAGGGAATATCAAATTCAAGTAGTATTAAGGTCGAGATGGGAAAAGAGATGGAGAGGTTGGGGGGATCAGGTGATATCGAGGGCCCCGGAGAAGGGGAATGAGTTGCGTGTGAAAATTTCGGGCGGCGTTTAAGGTGTGTGTAAGAGGAGTCAGATTATATTTTCTCAAGGGAGTTGATAGGAAGTAAAGAAGTTCTTTCAGAGACGGGGGTCACCTATATGTAATGGCTGTAGAAATAGATCCTTTTAGGTTCTCAAGTTGTTATAATAGACTGATTGGATCTATATAAGATCAATTCATGATCTCTTTACAATACTTAAACTCTACTATCCAGACTACTAACCCTTTTATCAAGGTCTGAACTTACTTCTTGCCCCTAGTCGTCCGCACTTGCCATTCATGCTCAACTTAGAAACTATGACACAAATGACCCATCTTGCTTACATCTCCAATCCCTACTACAAGTAAAGCTTATGAGTGCTTCTGGACTTGGCAGCTTTTGATTCGAATTAGCTCATTGCCGCTATTCCCAGCACCCACAAAATACCCACTTCGTTTATAAGGAGACAGTCAGAACTTTTGACTCGGAATGTGGCTTCCATCGATACACAGAACCTGCTGTTCAATTCATCCTCTTGTATTAAGTCCACAATTGGGAGAACTGCTTAGTACGTCTCTTGAATTATAGAAATGCATATATACTGAATATGCTTATTCATGGTCATAACTGAAGATTGCAACTCTACCTAGATATATTTGCAGGATCGTATTCTTCTGCACACTCTTTGGAACATGAGCTAGTTTTGCGTGGCCTACATGGGAAATTTATGGTTCTGAAGGGAATGCTCCTCAGCAAAGTGAGTAAAAAAGTGAGGAAATGGCATGGCGACCATTGGAGGTACTTGTGCGCACTTTTGCATTTGAAAACCAAGAGCTCCAGGTAGGTCCGAATGATCTTAAAGATACTAATTAGTATAATAATCGCATTGAGGTTCGTACTGTTCGTAAGCTTCACCGCTTGCAACAACTCAATTGTTCACATATTTAGCTCGCCCCGCCACCAACACACATCCTGTCACAAAACCCAACATTCCAACCAACATTACCACTCGGTCTGCAATTCCAGCCTCGTCCATTCAGACCTCACCAGCGCTTCTCGACACCTAGCGCCTGTGCAGCCCTAAATCGCAACATATCTTGGTACCAATAAAAACACGCAAAACAACCAACACTCACCGAGTTTCCAGCCCCTTGGGCCAGTTCCAAAACGTCCAGACGAGGCAAATTTTGCCTTTGAACGGCACTGGTCATTGCGATTTCTCATTTCTCCTCTGTTCATTCCAGAAGGAATCAACATGCGGTGACACTGCATTTCAGTCCCGTGTGCAAACCAAGGCAAACTCCAACCGCAGCACTTGCCTGGTTTTCAGTCCTTTCAGGATACGAGCAATATAGGGATAGTTTCACTTACATGTCAGCTTCATTGCACGCACGCTCGTCGAGCGGTCACACCACAAGGTCTGCAAAACCCCAACCCAACAAGCAAGCGCCGTCTGCATACATATTCCTGACCCGACAAATGTTCAATCCTTCCTGTCAGCATAGGCAAAAGCCACCGGGAAATCCCCACTCCACTCCAATCGCATAACTTGAACATGATCTCGTGAAACAGAAGGGGAAAACTCGGATTGCAAACTTGCTGCGGCTTCTAAGCAGACAACGGACATTAGCACATCACACCTTCCCCAATTGCAACGCACTGGAGTTCCTGGGACAAGGCTGACACAGGTAACGATCATTTATCAATTCCCGCCTTCTCAATGCAGGCTTACTTGACCGCAACTCCCTCACTCCTTCCTATTCCAACTCCAAGCTCGCAATTTGACATCAACACCATGTAACGAAAAAGGCAGAGACTGTAATGCAAGGCTGACAGCATGCAAGGAAGTAAGTAAAACAATCGTAATTTCACCATCAGCCTCAAATGCTCATTCGGACCGAATTTCCCAAAACCATTATCGCACCGCATCGTATCTCGCAAAAACAAGGCGTCCAAAACGCCCCCATCCTTCCGAGCTGCGCCCAGAATAAATAGAACAAAGCGAAACATAAATAGCTAAAAGATGACAAAATACCAACCCGCGCATACCCGCGCATAAGGCAACAGTCCATACCAAGTGCGTCTTTGCCGAGCAGTGCGGCAGACAAAACATGAGGATTGGAATGAAACCGAGAACAGCAAGGCAAAACGCGAAGGATCGATGCATTCACCGAGGAACGGGATGGCTTTATACAGTAAGAGGCACATACCGGTGACTTGACGCCTTGATCCTACAGTATCAATTTCCTAAAGTTCGTTCGTTGGCTGCAGAGACGAGGATGAGGTGGTGGGGGTGTGCTACCTTAGCCAATGAGGCTGCCGCGATGGAGAGGAATGCAAGGCAACCACGGTTCGCATGAACAACAACGCAGCCGTGGCTTCGCTTTTTTCTCTCTCGAAGCGATGCGAGGGTTGCGATGGGCTCTGCACTTGATGAACATAATTCTTTTCGGAAGGAAGGCACGGCAACCACCAATACCATCCACGAAGTACTTACAGTTTGTGGGAGCTTTCACGACTGACTGTTTTGAGAACAAAACGCATGCCAGAGGGCCGTATCCAGGTCGAGATAAGAACTACTTGATGACGGAATTACTTTTAGAATGAATGTGATGGTACAAAGTTTCCTCCATTCCAATGTCATGCCCCCCAAGGCAAAGTCGCCAATATGATTAGCTTATCGTAACGTATGTGTCTCCCAGAGACGTGGTTGTAAATCCCAGAATGCCCGCCTTAAAAGGTGAGATAACTGAACGGATGAGACAGTAGCTGTTGCTACTGCCACTTTTCAAGGGAATCACTTTTGAGGATAAACTCCAACGTTGAATCAATGCTCGCGCAGCATGCTGCAGCTTTGACATATTTGTGGTGCTAACCGTGTATATCAAGGGTATAACCCTGATCTCTTTACAAGCAGCAGAGTGAGTTGCACACCTGTCGTCACATATTAGACACGGGAAGGAGGAGCCTTTTGAAAGAAAGTATAACTCACCTGCTTTTGCGTTTAGGATGTGCCTGCAGACTGATGTAATGATCCTTGCTGGCTTGATTCTGATAGGAGACTTGGCGAAAGAGCCTGGCACCGCCATTGTCACGCTGCCTGGAAATACCAGCAAGTCAATCATCAGCAAATGGCTCTGCTGCAGGCATTGGTGATGACAAGTCGTCTTCAACCTCAGATTCATTGGCAGTCTGTGACTCCCAAGTTCCTGTACGCATACTGGTAGTTGTCGCTGATGCAAAAGTTGATGCTCTGGATGGGAGGTCTTGGTCGTTTGAAGGCACAAAAAATCTCTTCCCGTCATACGCAATCCAAGAACCTAGAGAGCAAATCTGACACGCAAGCCAGAGAATCCTTTCCTTTCGTTGAGCTGTCATTGAAGGACGCTCATGATACTTTTCTTCTTCATCGATTTTTTCTTTAGTGAACCATTCCTCCGGGAAGTAGTCTTCTGCCCACAGAAGACCTCGCATTGCAAAGTCTTCTGGGAACGGTCGAGTATCATCTTTCTCCGGGGAAGGGAACTTGTCGCCCTCGATACGACCAGGCGTGCTGTAGGAACTCAATAACGTATTAAGCATTATCGACAGCGCTACCCAAGGAAATGCCGCCTGAAGAAAGCTCATGGTGCCAGGACGGCGAGACATAAAGTAAAAGAAAACGAGAGTAACATGAATGAACGGCAGGACATTTGGATCTCCAATTCGCTGTAAAACAATTTCTGTGGTTTCGTTGCTGAGGTGCTGAGCATTCTTGAAATAAGCCATGGACTGAGCAGAGACATCTGGAATTCCTCCTTCCATAGAAACATCAGGACGCTCTCCATCTTTAGTAGATTTGGAGATAAGTTTCATTAGTATATTGTCATCCGACGTAAAGCTGAGCATTGCGACATTGTTGGCAACAGCGATATGATAGCCTTGCTCCATAAACTTCCGTGTGACTCTGCCAATTTGATTGTCTAGTAAGCCGAGGAAGTCTTTGACCGTGGGTTCGAATTTGTACATATCTCGGTTGGTGAATAAAAGTCCATGAGCCTTAACAAATGCAGTATCCAGAGGGGGAAGTCGGTATTGGCCATGAGCATTATCTGAGTTCAGAACCGGCTCAAAAAGCGTCAAGATCGAGTCCCGAGCAGAGGTGAACGGAACCGCCACACAGAGAGATTTAGAGTAGTAGAAGAGTTGCTGGAGAGCGTTAGGCCTTGCGAGAATTGCTAGATGATGATATAGACGACCCGTGGTCGGGGTCTTATCAGAGGCTTTCGAATACCAGTGTCGAGCAACACCGGTCCAAACTTCTCGATCTCTAATATCATCATCTTCGATTGCCATTCGATAACGTCCGAGATCCCCAAGGCACTCAATCCATGTATCCTCGAATGCCGGGACCGTCTCATATAATAGAGCCATCATAGAGTAAGCTAGATAAATGAATGCTAGCATGTGATCCAAAGACGCCGGCAGGCGATGTCTCAACAGCTCAAGAAATGAATGAATTCCATGACGCCACATTCTGGCCGGCATAGCATATTTCGAGGCAAGACGCCTAAGAGCAGGGCTTGCGGAAGGATGTTGCGAAGCCAAGAAGAAGTCATGATGCTCATGAAGCAGAGTTCTATGGAGTGCAATAAGAGCTTGCCATTGCTCATTGTTCAGTTTGGGTGGTGTTGCTCCAGTATCAGCCGCTGCAGCGGCTTGCTTGTTATCCACATCTATGCATTTCGCCTCAACCATGACCAAGCCGGCATAGATGCCTTTCACTTCTGCAACCAGCTGCTCTTGTGATATCGGTCTGGTCTCTGGCTGTAGCATTATATCGAATGATTCATCTCTAGAACCTGCTTGGCCTTGCATTGAAGCTGGCTTTCCGTAGATTGCAGATGGAGTAGTGCTTAGAGCAGTCTGGGCTACTGGTGACCTTGAACTCATGGTTTGAGCTGGCTGTTGAAATTGTGGCTTACGAGATTTATGTTGCAAGGCTTGCCTCGACTTCTGCGCTTGTATAGAGGCAACGTTGGAAGGGTCAAAGGTACCACGGGGAAGGGGCGTGTCTTGATCCGGATTCCACAACTGCTTCTTTCCTATATGTTGTGGTCTTTGTGCATCGAACATGGACGGTTGTCGAAGTTCTATCTCTGACCCGCCTGGTCCCGGTGCTGATGTTGGCCTTGCCTTGGAGCGACGAGGCAACGGTGAAGCAGATGCTTCCCGCGCTGGACTGGCAGAACCAGCGGAGATGCCATCCCCTACGGCAGCTCTCTTCCGCGGCTGGTCTCTTTCATGACTGTCCTCAGACACATCCCTCATTCCGATTTCCTCGCTGCCACCAGGTGTGCCAATATTCAGCTCGCGTAGACCAGAGATGCTCTGGGTAGGCGCTGGCGAGGAAAGTGGTCTTTTCATTTGAGGCGGGGGCGGCTCTGGCTCTGCATTTCTAGCCTCGTTGAGCGTAGGCTTACGAGGCTGGTAGTCATCTTTTGTGCTATAATGAGTCGAGTCAGCGTCTCATCGGTGAAAGTCTTCCTTTTTCGCAAGGCTGTAGCCTCCACCCGCCTACTAGGTTGGAGCCTGCTGGTGGCTGGAGAGACCGTGTGACCCTCTTGACTAATGCTTACCGTATCTTTTTCAATGATTCAGCCTCGAATTTCGTGCGATACCTCCGATGCTCGCTCTCGTCGTCGGGAAGCTTGTCCTTGTGATCGTGAAGACAGTGCTGCCACAGGTCGTCGGCATTGGTAAAAACCCGTCGGTCGAGACAATGTATGCAGGCCCACGACTGGGTATTCTTATGATTCCGGCGCTGGTGTTGAATCCATAATTCGTCAACTCCAGGTGCTTGCTGCTTGTTCATCGCTGGCCGTCGATATCTCAATTAGTATAGTGTTCTTTTTGTTGGATGTCGCGGAAAGGGCATGGGAATGATGCTCAATGGGGTGGGGGCGGGGCGGGGCAGGGGACTTACCGTCGCGGAGTCAATTGTGTGCGGACTCTGCCTTATGAATGTTCGTTAGGATGGTGATTCGATTTGAAGGGCAAAGCGAGCGTGCATAGCTTCAAGTAGTCTCTGGTATTGAGTTGGAAATAGAAGTAAAGAGGGGAGAAGCCAGCCTTTTTAGAAAAGAAGAGGCTCTGCGCTGCCGGTTAGGCAACCAGGTCGCCTGGGTTGGATAATGGCGAACTACCTTAGGTACAAAATATGAGCCAAAGGCTACCGCCCACACTCTTCCCAAACTTTTCCTTTCAGCCTTGGGCGCTACACTAAAAAGGGTCACCGAAAAAATCGTCTTATGTAATCTACCCCCCCCCCAGGCAGTATACAGTCATACAGATCAATAGCATATTAAGACACGAATCAACTGTCAACCCAGGCCATGTCAGAAGTTCTCTTCCATTAGACTTGATTCGGGGTCCTGCTTCACAACGGTAGGTCTAGTCTGGCTACAGCTATAAATAAGGTGGGCGACTGACATCCTGTACTCGAGAGAACGTTGTGCTTGAACAGCATGGAGCGACGCTTCATCGCGGTCAGGAGAACACTCCAAGGCAGACGAGAGGTGTCAGTCGGTTTTCATCTAGAGGCCCAGAGAAAGAATAGTGTGAGGCTCAATCTTCTAGTCCTTCAGCCCCCAACTACATCTATTCAGCCGCAGCTCGATGTCCGCATGCGAAAGCACGCTTCTGCTACATGGCTTGCAGACTAGGTAATGAATGCGACGTGAAATGTATATCAAGGGCGCACATTGTTGCCTTTTCCCGTGGACCGCAATGTTTTCACAACCCACCAGTATAGTATAACTGCTTACACCCACCTACCCCCTCAAACCCAAGGGCCAAGGCCAAAGTTATTACTTAATACATTGTCCTCCCTCCAAAGCTTCATGAAGCGCAGACGCCCAGTCTCGCGGTTGTCCCCCTCAGCCATGGTAACATTCAGCCTTCTCTAAAATAGTAACTACCATATACGCCGCGGCCCAGTGGATCCTTTAGGCACTGGCCACCAAGGCACCGAGATATAAAACAATACAAGCAAGTATATGGAACTCAATTGACAATAATTGGCCAGAGTCTGCAAGCAGCCTTGTAGCATTTCAGCTGACCACAAGCACAGATCAGCACTTGAGGCTTCGAGGAGTCGTATCGCAGTCACGAGCACTTTTGTAAAGCGAGCCCCTTACTGAACCCCTTTTCGACTCTGATGACCCCTAGGTATTTAAAGGTGCTGATAGGTTTCACCAGGAAACATGGGACGCTCTCCAGTAGATTGCGCTCTCCAATGGAGGCCTGCCTGTTCTGCGAGGTGTTTCTACCACAGCCATTGAAATATCGGAAGTCTGAAAGCAATCAAACGCCTGCCCAGAGACTGCAGAGCAATATGTGCCAAACATATAAAGCCTAAATGGATAGATATGAACCAGTCACCATGACGGCCTGTCCGCCTCGAAAATCGGTCGCGCAGAGGGCCGCGCATATGACCCTGGAGAGCCACAAAAGAAAATTATATCCAACGGATCACAATTTTCCAGAGTTTTGAGGCTTTAACAGCTGCACAATCATTCACCAGCCTTGACCAATTTTGCTGTACATTGTGATGAGGGTTTGTTCATGGCAGAACCGACCCCGCTCTACGCCTGATATCCAACTTTTATCAAGGGTATATTACGGTACAACAAGGCGAACTGTCACATGGAATTCTGCATGTATGAAAATCTGCAACTTTGACCCGACAAATCAGTTGTACCGCCAGAGGAAGACGATATAGGGACGTTTAGAGGCAACGTTTCAAGCTATGTGATTGGCGATTCACACGGCAGTTTGAACGTGACTCCAGCATTGCATTCACGGGAAGCTACCTAGGTACTCCCGTTTTTGCAATAGGCTACGAGCTACCGGAATTACGAAATATTGAAGCAGAAACTGAAACGTTTAGTACGGAAGGATCAATGCGCTCATTGAGTCATTCTTTTACGGCAGGGCCCCCTTCTGTAAAACTGGGGCACGGACAGGTACTCCGTACACCACGTTCTTCAACTTTTACTCCTGCGCTTCTTTTGAATACAAAGCATTTCTTTGTTTAAGGCGTCCTACCGGTAGGTTGGTGTCTGAACGTTATTATTAAGCTCCTGCGTATTAGCATATGCCTTGCAAGTCCCAATAGGAAGACCCCCATTGAGGTACAACGTGGCCCCTGCGGGAAGTTTCGCATATCTGCAACACTTCAACGTATATCCCAGTCTGTCTTCACCGTATAACGCGTTGTTCTTCGCTTCTCCCAAGGCGAACATATGCCTTTATACGTGTTGCCATTGAATACATCGTGCGCCATTTTTCAATTAAAAACGAGTGCTGTTGCGTGGACAAGCTTTAGGCAGCCAAAAATGTTCTCAAGAGCAAATTAAAAACACCCAGAGGAAGATATGGGGCTTTTAAGTGTATCGGCTCCATTACAAGACCTCTAGTGAAGGGATGCTGATTTGATAACTTTATACCTTTTCACCATGGTGTATAACCTAAATCCATGCTCAAGCTATTTTAATCCACGAAATGATTTCCTACAATAACTACTCCCTACCGCGAGTGTTCAACCCTGAATATACAAGGCTATATTATCCCGCCAGTGAGGACTTTAGAGAAGTATCATTTGCTTGTAGCGATGTCCATATTTGTAATTATAAACGAATCAACTTATATACGAGAATCCTCTCTCACGTCACTCTCTCGAAGGCTTCCTTCTTGATCTTAATTCTTACAGCACAATCCCTTTCCGCACATTTACGGATTTCATTTCAAACTACGGAGTAAGGGAATACAAATATCACTCACCGACTGCCGGCACTCATGTCGCATATGCCGGCACGGGCAAACGAGGAGTCCATGCTCCTACCCGTGATTTAAAAGAAAAACTTGCACACCGAGACATTTATGATCGACTTTGAAATAATCACGAGAGGTTAATCTAGTCTGGATGCCTCACTGCAGCCCATACCTAGTGATCAATCACCTTCCTCGTCTTTCCCAAAAAGTCAGGTGTGTTCTAGACCGGAGCTGACCGGTTTGTCGGGTTCCCGCGGAGACCGACATATTTCGGATAAGCAAAGTTTTTCAACATGGCTGAATAACAAAGCGCCTTTTTTGCCTCATTCTGATTTTCATGACTGTGCCGGGTGCGCCGGCGGCGACTACCCATTTTCTACTCGTAACAAACGCTGTTGTGAAGATGTGGCGAAGGTACTCGAGTATGCCGAATACCCAACGCGCAACTTGTGGCTGAGTGCAGGAACACACACGACGCTTTCAGCTTCTCATGGGCCTCGATCTTGGCAGTACGCGGTTATCAGCAATTGGGCTGAAAAGCTTCGTTGGAGTGTTTGTTTTTCAGTAAAGGTTCAAAGGTCGACGTTGAGAATTTTATGTTGTTGTGGTGGGTGGCTGAAAATGTTTGTCACGACACCCCCATTTAGGGGTAATTTAGCGAGAGAACCTCACGCCACCCCCCTCGCCCCCTAAAGCTCGAAGAGCGGGAGAAGAGTTTTCCGCATTCCATGCAGATCCCTCATTCGCCTTCTAGGAAGTTTATTTTGACGACGTATTTGCCTCCAGGGATTTATAAGTGTGATGAGTGATGAGTCTATGTATTTTTGAGGAGTCACCGTTTTTCTTTCCATCTGTTCCGCACTCGCCCCTTACACGTGTTTTCGTGCAGCCTTGAGATGTCATTTGTTATTGGACTGGCATGCGAGCTGATTTTCTAGCAGATTACTTTCCTTGTTCAGCCAGTGCTCATTCCGCGTATTATTGGTTCTGAACCGCTGCCTATCCCTCGTCTCCTATGCGCGCCCTGGCCCAATGACTCCAAATGACTGGTACTTACCGAGTCCAAACCATAAGGATCGCTCGATGCTCTTGCCGCAATCGATCAACGTATCCTATTAGTGCCATCGCCTTGCCTCATACCGATCCCTTTTCAGCCTCATGCTTTAAAGTCCGAAGATGATAGACAGACGACTCGATGACAAGGGCGGTATGCCAGCTTCAAGAAACTGCTGCCTTGTGGGGGCGAGCCATCGGCTGCCACTCGCTCCACAATCATTGCTATTAGTCGTGTGTCATAGTGAGTTGAGCGTGACGGCGACCGACCGAGTACGGGTTCTGTGAGGCGGCCAGAGTAATCAATAAATGGTGATGAATGGAAAGGCAACGGCTGGGGCTTTGGATGCCTCGTCAGTTGCAGCTGAGATACTTGTTTCGTTGTCTTGGGGACGTGGTCGGGAGTTTGAGGCAAGTGGCTGGGCTGGGAAGATATGGTGAGCGTGGCCATAATAGGTGAGGCCAGAAGTGACCAGACCTCTTGCCAAACGTTTTATATTGGCCCGTGGTGTTGTCGTATGATCGGTTTTCAGGGCTTTGTTCTTGAGGCTCCAAATCAAGAGACTCTGGGATGTTCCGCTATACAGAGAATGTGTTACAGCGGTTAAACTTAAGCCGCTTAAGCACAACGACCCTGTGTTGCTTGGCCCTTCTGTTCGCGGAGCGTGGAAAAATAAGGCCAATTGCTAAATAAATTGGAGCACACAAGTACGCCAAAAAAGCTTGAATAGCAGTTACACTTCACAAATGGGGCGACCTTTTTTTTACACGACATCCAACCATCCAATCCTCGGCAACCGAGCAAGCACACGCATGAATCTCGGAGCTTCTCTCCGACGATATGGACTTCGCATTCCCATCAGTACCACTCCTGTGTGAGGTCGTGGATGATAACCTGTTCGCCTTATGTTGCTGCCCAACGAGATGTAGTACATACGGCCGAAAGAGTAAAAAATGACGCTTATCTTCGGTCTTTCGTGTCTGAGATGTGACAGACATTCTCGTCTGGTGACAACAATAGGGAGAAAAGCCTCCGAGAAATATGAAACTTTGGAATTCGAAGCAAGGTAAAACATGAAGGCGCGAAAGAAATGTAAATGGAGAGATGAATGTATGAGAAAGGAGAAGTACTGAGGTCAATGCATAAGGAGACAAAGATTGGTGCTATTAACGCTTGTCTGCGCTGCAACCGCGCGGTTGCAGCCGCATTGAACCATTTTCGGCCTCGGGAGTGACAGCTAGCGGAGCACAACAGCTCCCAGGTAACTGATGGAGCTAGCCATTGCGAGATCCAGATAATCCGCGGAATCTGATCTGTGTGCATGGAAACGAAGACAACTGCCAAGACAGACCCTTCGTGAGGCACTTTGTGTTCCTGCACACTGGTAAAGGTCAAATCAAGTGAAAAACGACTGGATATGTCGTTGCCGTTGGACGGCAAGAGAACTTAAAGTCTCCAATCATTGGGCCGGAACCGGATTCAACTACATCTACATGATGCAGTGTCTCCGATACTTCGGGTCATATGTAGCAAGCCTATTGCTTTGTGCGACGAGGGCGGAGAAGGCAACTTGTACATTGAAAGGCTATGCGGCGGCAGCGTGCAAGATATTGACGCATTGATGCCTGCGATGCCTAAGTAGTAACCGCAAGTAGCACAACGATGCGCTAGGTCGAAAATAGAAATGCGAGGAAAGTAGACATGCAGGCAATCTTTGCCTGAGAGCCATGCAAGGTAACACCAAAAATAAAGTCACGAAAATGCGGGGGAATTTAGTGCTCTTCAAAGGAAAAGATTCGTGATGCATCGAATACAGCAGCGATGCAAAACCAGTATACTATTTCTCAATTCCGAACCATCGGCGAGGTATACAATGCGACACGAATATGTATACAAATGTGTTACGTAAGTTCAGAAAGGTGTCGACCTCCCTCCGAAAGTCAACAAGGTAGGCATGCGCCCAGACTAAGCACTGTAACTTTGAGGATTGTCTGGGGGCGGCGCTGGTGTCTAGTACTGGCACTGGCCTAGGGAACTCTGATAGGACGTCGCCCCTCGAGGTATCATCAATTTCTGGTGAGTTGTGACGAATTTTGATATATATTGCGGTTCCGATCTTGGGCTCGAGGAGGTATCGTGGCTTTCGGAGAATTTCTAAGACGATTAGAACAGGTGCGCTTTCCAAGAATATCACTTTGTCTTTGGAAAGCTTGTGAGTGGAAGCAATTTGAACTTCCCCCAGATTGAAATCCTGGGTTGTTGTACGACATTGGAAACCAAGCGAGTGAGTAGACTTGCTTACATAACTGCTTACGTCAGCTCAGCATATAAAACATGGTGAACCACCAGAACTCTTCATGCTTTTCCTTTTTGGTGTCTACTCATGTCTACATATGCTAGCGTCACCTTATGATTTAATCATCCGCTGTGACCTGTCTTTACATTCTGACAAGCCCGTATTGTTTGTAGTGTCATGACCACTTATATTTTCTTCTCCTGCTTTACCCCTTTCCTCTTCTCTCCTCAAGTACACCTTTAGTCTATTCCAGTCTGTAGAAAAGATTTCAGTTCGAAGGTGTGTCAGTTCGCAATGGCAATGAAATTGCGAGCTGTTACCAGGTTCTCCGCCTTCTCTTGTAGGTTCTGTGACTTTTGTCAGCAAAGCTTCAATGTCTTTGATTATCTGCCTCTTTCAATCCATGTATTCAGAGCATCTTTCCTCTCGTGTCAGAATTTTTATTTTTTTATTTTTAAACTATTTCTTGACGACTCGTCGTTATCTTGTCGGCACAGACCCTTATACGTAGTATGAAGATAGATAGCCTCTGGATTTTGCCTTGTTTTATTCGCCAGCTTTCACGGTTTATATGAACTGAAGGGAGTCAGACCGCTTCTAGGAGTTGACGTTCCATCTCGGTGGGGAAGTCGCTGGCCGGATTAATCTCCTTTGATTTCTAGTTGATGAGCGCATATCAATAGCGCAATCCAGAGTGCGTTGCCTGAAATACCACTGCTTGTCAAGAACATTGTAACAGCAAAGCAGATGAGTGATACGGCTGGATATCAAACTTCGATAGAGAAAGAGTTACGACTCACAAATGATGCTGGTCTGGTACCAGAGTGCGAACGACAGTCATACTTTTGCTTTTGTTTTAAAAGTTCAATTTGTCTCAATGGAGGAAGTTAACTCCCCACAGGATGAATTTCCCTCCGCATTCGAGAGATTCAATCAACCACTTTCTCTTGATGCTCTACCACAAGCTTCGGTGTTTCTCATAGACCATTATTACCCACTTAGCAGCTGTTGCAGATTTGCCCCAAATTGTTTAGGCTTTTACGCGAGCAGCTTTACTATTGTAAATTCAGAATAGGACCTTGTTCATGTTGGTCCAAAATATCCAGTGAATGCTCTTGACTACGAGTTTGGTTCATGCCGACAAAACGAGGCTTGAACACTCGTTTATGGGCGATAAATCATTCAAAGAGACTTTACTTCCATTTGAATATGCTTACGAGCAGCACACTAAGATGAGATTGAAAGTCAAGCCATGTACTATACCACTGGATTATACTTGTTTTAACTAGCGCTTATACCACGTATACATTTGACTTTTACCTCTACAAGATTTTCTCCACCTTGATGTCTACACAAGGGTGACCCCCGAAACCTAGCCAGAAATGGGAGTCTGAAACTCATACCAATGCAAGCTTTAAAGAAGCATTTGGTTGCCTTACACCAATGTCCCGAAATTTTGCGGTGAGAATGCTTTTATGGTCCGAGCATACTCACCGCAAGACTGCGTCTACGCTATGCGCATAACACACCGCTCGGATCTCATTCAAGCTGCTTTCACGAGCTGGCCAACCTGCAGGTATCGTCATGTAATATTATTACCGAGACGCACTTTTAGAGCTATCATTGTGAGGACTCACAAATGATATGTCCAAGCACGATCTCCGAGATCGGAACGATGTTCAGGGGTGAAAAGGGGAGGTATCAAATTCTCATAATAGAATCTTTACATCTGGGGCAACGCAAGCTCCTATTCAGGCATGAAAGCTTTGTGAAAAAAGTAAGTTTTCCAGGACGAGGTCCTCGTAAAAGAATAAAGGAAATGTTGATTACTGACTGGCACATTTTGGAGACGAGACTGAGGCAACTCGCAACCCGTCCCCCCTCCAATTGCAATAATCAATTGACCGAGAAATATATAACGGAGATAGGCAATCTTGCGGCTAAAGGGAGCATGAATGTTGAGAATATCGCACACGATCCGGGCGAACGCCTACGAGGCTGGGCAGCTTTGCCAGCCTCGGGCGTCATGTATTTATTCAAAACCTTATGATCAGCATTGCCTGATGATGCCTTATCTACTTCTGCTCACCATTAAGAAGGCAGATAATTTCCAATATAACACACCATGCGCATTGCTGCATTTGTACATTTAGAAGGTTGTCACGGAAGCAGCTTAAAGCGGGGTTAAAGGCTTAATCTGCAAGATCGGCAGGTAATCGGAGCTCCCCCACCTTGAGCTGTTTTGAACTTCCTCCTGTAAATATTGATTTTCGTGGACAAATGATATGAAAAAGGTCCCTATAAAAATGGCAGAACTCACAGCGAGAGGTATATATCTAAACACGTTGGGCCTCAATACTTATCGGTGACGCCAAATGAGGTATACGATAGTAACACCGGGGGCAATTTTAGAAGTATTGATGCGGCTGTCGTCACACAGATTTAGCATTAAATCACACCTTTTCAGTAAGGCAAACAAGGCAAAACGGTCTAAGCTCACGGCATGCTCGTGGATAGATAATTTAAAGACCAAAATGGATGCTTCATGCACAGAGGCTTTCCCACCCATCTTTGATACGCCGTATTCGCGGAAGAAAACTTATCCATTCGGGGAGCACAGCTTGGTTATTCCGACAGACTTATTACCATGCCAACTTTCTTTGGGGGAAACAGCACGCTCGCAGCCTTATATGTATGTGGTCACTGGTCACCGGAATCGCCCGCAAGTGGGGTCTGCGTGGATACCACGTTCTAATAAAAAAACGTGCAGGCAACGTGCTTCCCGTCTTGAACACGTGTTGTAAGCTTGTATGGACTTTGTTTCGAAAACAATTTTTGATTTTGGAAACTAACGATGGGTGTGTCACAAGTATGGTCCAAGTCAGTTGATCTCTTTTTCAAAGTGCCAATTGATTATATTCGAGATAAGCTATCATGAAAGATGGTGCAGGGGATTGTATTGTAATTGGCCCCCAAGATGCAAAATTGGGGGTAAGTCCCATTTTGGAAATGAGTGGACTATATACTCACAGGATCCCGATGAGCCAGTCATCTGTCGGCCGCCTTTGACTTATCTCCCCCTCTTAACTCCTACGACGCTTGCTTTTGTGGAGTTGGCTGTAAAGTACTGTAGGAGTTAAGGAGAAGTCGGGCGTTCTTTGTGAAGTACAAAGCAGCTTGCTGAATACCCGCAGGCTGATAATGATTGTGAATACGCGGATATGCAGTCATGTGTAAGGCTGAGGTAAGACTTATGTGTTGCTTATCGTAGAGATCTGTGTGAGTCGATCAGGTGGAACAGTCAAAAAGGCAACTGAGAGACTATTTAAATTGTCTGACTTTTAGGCGTGGCTGCCTGAAGAGGCTTCATGATCTCACGATGTTTGTCTTTAGAAGCAAGGCAATGATCACTTGTGTCTCTCCGGGCGAAGATTCAAGGCTTCAGGTGAGATTTTTAATGCAGCTCTGGTAAATGCGGATTTGTAAGACTTAGGCAATACAAAAATTCGGGGTTAAGAAGATAGTTGCCGAAGTGTTTCAAAGCATCATCAGTAGGTGGAATGTTTTAATAATACATCGTGGAATCATAAGGTGTTCTCTCGATCCATTGCATCATTAGACCAGCACTGCAATATTTCCTGAATTTCAGGCTGCGACTCTTTGCCTTTCAGTCCCCGAATCTTTTGAGACCATGGTCCATTGATGCAAGTTGCCATTGAGACTCTTAAAACATTCCTAATCGGTCCACAAGTCTAATCAAGAGCTTTGAACCGTCAAGTGGTTGTATTACACCATCATTACCCCAACTTCGGCAAGATATTCCGTTCAGCTTGAGCGATTGGCGAGCCAAAACCTCCTTTTTTTCAACACCTGAATGAATACACACATAGAATCAATATATGGTGAGTGGTGTGAAGAAAAGAAACGAGTCCCGAAATGACGTGATTTAAAATGCCACGGAGTCCAGTAACTATAGAGTCTTCTGTCTTCGGTTGATTCGCGACGTATATTCCACATCTTTGAAAATCTCTATGCAAGGGGAATCTAAAATGAACACAATCAAAACGCGTAATGATAATTTCTCTCAAGCGTGCGTTGCTGAAGTGAAAGTGATGGTAGCCCACCAATCACTTATTGCGTGGACAATTATTCATCCTTTCATAGTCTAAGCAGGGAACACCTCGTTTAGGAATCGAAGTGCTAGCGACAGGCAAACTATAATATCCTACACAAAGATAATAAATTACGAAGGAAAGGATGAGATTTGGGAAAGTGATGATGGGAGGGTCTAGGACGTCTAAACAAATCAAGGGGCCGTAGGCGTTGCGGTACAGTAGGCAAAATGTATCGGGGGTTTATAATAGGAAGATATTGTAGAGAGAATGTGATGAGAACAGAGTGTGAAAAGGTAGAAGACGTGGCTAGATGGAGAACAGACGTAGAAAAATGTACGGACGAAGACGAGTACTGGAGTATAATGTACCTGAAGCGTAAGAGTAAATGTGAACATTCCCTACGTGAAAGAGGTGGTGTCATCTTGGAAGGAAGGCACGAGCAGCAGGCCACCTTCATCGAGGCAGACGGCAGACGCAACTGTCAATAACTCATTGCTATTGAAGAGCTCCATGATTCAAACTCAAATCCATGGATGGATCCCTATACCACGAAGGGCTGAAGTGCGTAGGCTCGAAGAGGAGAGCAAGATAATAGGGAGATAGATAAAAGCCAAGCAGGTTTCCAAGTAGAGAATAGTAAAAAGAGCTTGCCGTCGGTAGGGTCTGCGCATCATAACAGACTGGAATCAGCACTTGCTTGTACGAGGTAATTTTGCCCATAAATTGTAGGAGAGTGAAGACGATTATCATGGCGTCAAACTTTCAACACACTTTTGGATGAGATCCAGGGCCTGAAAGTCCAGAGTCATGAAAGCCAGCTGAGTCGTCACAGGTAGGGATATCCAACGGGCTCCGGGCCGCTGCATTGAATTCAGCGCAAATTCCCCAGAATGGGAATCTCTGACCCGAGAATCAGCGTCGAGTGGGTCGTTGGGTGTGATATGCGAGTTCCAACCGACATCGAGACATGGTCCATTACAAGCAAGCGTAACTCTTGTCTTTACCAACCAAATCCATCAATTTATACCCGGGCTCCATCACATCAATACCGTGGCGTTGTGGGAGTAGCTGTGCGGTTATCACTCAGCATCTCCGAAAGAAACTGGCAGCCACATAGGAGGCCACAAAGCAACAGATATACTAAGTAAGTTAGGACGGATGTTCTAATGAGTCGAATTTATATGGTTGATCTGATCTGACTCGTGTTGTTGTCGAGGATATAAGCACGAGTCATGCTTGCTCCGTAGACTACCCCGCTGGCCCTTACCTAAGCGTCCGCGAGCCTCGGCTTAGCCCCTGTATATGACGAGTTACCACGGCAAAAGCAGAACAACCCAAAATTGATCTCTATTCCCCGCAAAAAGCATCCCCAATTATGGGGAAGACTAGCTTGGTAAGTCGACAAGTACCGGTACAAGTACCTTCCCAAGGTAGTATTCTGTGTACCCCTTTTCTCCTTGTTCTCTCTCTTCTCATCTTTGTTCTCTCTCTTCTCATCTTTGTTCCCTCTCTCTCTTGCTGTGTCCAAGCTCGGGATTGTGTTCAGTGAAGAAGGCCGGTTGTACCCTGCCTGCATCGGTTTCACCGCGGACGCGAGACGTATCGACGAGACAAATCCCATCTTGTCCCAGCGTCTTACAGCTCTACAGTTACTCAAACTCTAAACTCAAACTCTAAAACTCAAGATGGTCTTCACGCCTCCCTCATGGGTTCCAAAGCTCCCAGGCGCGTATACTTCTCACAAAGTGCAAGGAATAATGCTAACATCTAGTCAATCCAGACATCCCGGACTCGATCCCAATCAGTGAATTCATGTTGGATGAAAAACACGGAAGATACCCCCTCAAATCCTCCCGAAACCCCTTCACGTGCGGAATCTCCGGCCGGACATATACAGCTGCGGAACAAGTTGATCGAGTCGAACTTCTTGCGCGATCGCTGTCGAAGGAATTCGGATGGCAACCAAATAAGGGTACAGAATGGGATAAGGTCATTGGAATCTTTGCTTTGAACACGGTGCGCGACCTCCTCTCTAGAAGGAAAAGAGGCTTGCGCTTATATTGTTATTGTTATAGGTCGATTCGATGACTTTGGCCTACGCCGCACACCGACTTTCTGGCATTGCATCGCCCGCCAACGCCGCATATTCTGCTTCGGAGTTGGAATTCCAATTAAAGTCCTCTGGCGCAAAGGCCCTCTTTACGGTACGTGGACTTGGTCAATAAGTAGGGTTTGGAGGCTAATTACTACAATTCAGTGTATCCCCCTCCTGGATGTATCATTGCAAGCCGCAAAAGCTGCGGGCATTCCAAATGACCGGATCTACATTCTAGAAATGCCTAAGGAATTTACAGGCGATATATCACATCCATTTAAGACTGTTACACAGCTTATTATCGACGGCGCGCGACTTCCACCACTGGAGCCTTTGAGGTGGGAGAAGGGTCAGGGTGCAAGACAAACAGCATATCTTTGTTATTCGAGTGGAACATCTGGTTTACCCGTAAGTCTAGGAACCGCCCAGATGATGCTTTCATGTCACTCCAAGAACATTATTAATTGAGAGATTGCTGACGTATTGGTTTTTAGAAAGGAGTCATGATTAGCCACCGAAATGTAATTTCAAATGTGCTACAACTTTCAACCTTTGAATCTCCAGCTAGAAGCAAGAGGCCCGCCAAAGACAGGACTGAAGTCGCCTTGGCATTGTTACCCCTGAGCCATATTTACGGCTTGGTAGTTATTGCTCACACTGGCACATACCGCGGCGACGAATGCATCATCTTCCCAAAGTTCGAGTTGCACTCGTATTTGAGAGCTATTCAGCAATTCAAGATTAGTGCACTGTTCTTGGTATGGCCCCCATTCAAGTTTGCGGAAGGGAATTCATACTGATTCAAGAAGGTACCCCCCATCATCATTCAGATGGTCAATAATCAGCCAGTATGCTCGAAATACGACCTCGGCAGTGTAACAAGTATTTTCACAGGTGCTGCGCCTCTCGGTGCAGAAACTGCCCAAGAGCTCCAACAGATTTATCCCTCGTGGAAAATCAAACAAGGCTATGGTATGATTTTCAGGTCTCTGTTCTCCTGCATATACTAACAAGAATTCCAGGTCTGACCGAAACCAGCACAGTTGTCTGCTGCAGCGCCGAAGACGATATCTGGTTCGGCTCGAGCGGCTCTCTAGTTTCCGGCATCAACGCAAAGATCATGTCTATCGAAGGTGTCGAAGTCACGGGATATGACCAACCTGGCGAACTTGTGGTGCAGTCTCCATCCGTGGTACTAGGCTACCTGAATAATGAGAAAGCGAACATCGAGACTTTCCTCGATGACACGGATGGGAAAGGCAGATGGATGCGAACAGGTGATGAGGCTGTGATTCGCAAGGCACCATCTGGCAACGAGCATGTTTTTATCGTTGATCGTATTAAGGAGTTGATTAAAGTCAAGGTAACTTCTCAACCGCTTTTAAGATATCCAGAAACTAACAAGCACAGGGCAACCAAGTCGCCCCCGCAGAGCTTGAAGCCCATCTCCTAACCCACCCGGCAGTAGCAGACTGCGCCGTCATCCCCATCCCCGACGACGCAGCAGGCGAAATTCCCAAGGCTTTCGTCGTCAAGTCCTCGTCGGTCGGACTCGAGGAGAATGATCGCATGGTTGCGAGAGGTATTGCCAAGCATGTTGAGGAGCATAAGGCGAGGCATAAATGGTTGAAGGGTGGCGTGGAGTTTGTGGATGTTATACCGAAGAGTCCTAGTGGGAAGATCTTGAGGAGACTTTTACGGGATAAGGAGAAGGAGGCTAGAAGGGCGAAGGGCGCAAAGTTGTAGATATTGTCATGATTTCTATAGATGGTGTTAGATTAGCGTTGATGCGTTCTTCTTAGACCGTATGCTAGATAGACTGTAGAAGCTTCACTTGAGAGGAAAAATATCATCATTCGAGTTAGCCAGTGTAACCTTCAAAAGCGAGCCTACAGTACTGTATAGGTACCTAGGTATCTGACGATACGAAGTAGAACCCTCGTCTCGGGCCCACCTCGGGACAGCCAACTTTTTGTCATCCAAAAAAATTGGGCAGCGCCCCTCGATTTCAAAGCACATCGAACACTGAAGATCACATTTACACCAATTCCCCAACCTTTCTCTGCCAAACCTCTCCATAAGAGGCATCCTCCTTCCACCCCGATCCAACCTTCAATTTTAGCACTTCTACCTCCCGACGACCATACCATAATGCCCTCCCACGACCACGAACGCGGGGTCCCGTCGGACAACGAAGACGAAGAACCAGCCATGCTCGACCCCTCCGACGTCGCTGAAGAAATTCTCGACCAAGACGGCGACGCAGCCATGGATTCCGGCTCTGACAACGGGGGCGAGGGTGAAGAAGACGAGATGATGCAGGAAGAATTGACTCTACAAAACGACTCATCCGCGCATTTCGACGGCCACAAAGACAGCATCTTCTGCATAGCGCAACATCCCCTGAACCCCTCAATAGTGGCCACCGGGGGCAGTGAAGGCGAGGACGCCGGGGGTATAGGATATATATTCGAAGCGAAGCCTGCGGAGACACCCGTGTTGCCTGCCAGTTACCAGGCCGCGCCTAGTGAGCGGGTTGAGAGAAAGGGGATTGAACCGCTGTTTACACTGGAGGGACACACGGACTCGATTAACGCGATTACGTTCACATTACCTCAAGGCGAAGTTCTGTTATCAGGAGGCTTGGATGGGAAGCTGAGAGCGTATGCGCAAAAAGGGCACAAATGGGGGCTTCTGGCCGAAGTACAGGAGGTGGAGGAGATAAACTGGCTTGTTCCTTGTCCAAGCCCGGCATATCCTAATACGGTTGCGCTTGGGGCGAATGATGGGTCTGTGTGGGTTTATACGGTTGATCCGACGTCGAAGGATGCGGCGTTGCAGATTGTGCAGAGTTACTTTTTGCATACGGAGAGTTGCACGGCGGGGGCCTGGTCGGCGGACGGGAAACTGCTTGCTACGGTTAGTGAGGAGGGGTCTCTGTATGTTTGGGATGTTTGGGGAGAGGCTGCTGCTGCGGGGTTGACGCAGGAGAATGGTCAGACTGTGATGGGCCTCACGTCTCTCGATCAGCGATTTGCGGTTGAGGGAGGATTATTCAGTGTTGCAATTGCGCCTTCCGGCGCATTTCTCGTTGTAGGAGGTGCCGGAGGGGCTATCAAAGTCGTCGGTCTCCCGAGACTGAGCTCTGAACCTTCCGGGGCTGCGCCGGCGGGGAGACAAGGAGCAGGAGCTAGTTCGAAGACGAAGGGTGGAAAGCAAGCTGGTGGAAAGGCCAGTGGAAGTGCTGCTTCGGCGGGCCAATCAGGGCAGATACTGGCAGATTTGCAGGCACAGAGTGATGGTGTCGAATCCTTAGCTTTCGCTCCTCCGCCCTTGACGCTTCTTGCAGCTGGCAGTGTGGATGGCAGTATCGCTCTCTTCGATACGGCTCACAGATTTGCTGTGAGGCGGCATATCAAGGAAGCACATGAGGAGCATTCGGTTGTGAAGGTGGAGTTTGTGAAGAATGAGCGGACGGGTGGATGGTTATTGACGAGTTGTGGAATGGATGGTGTAGTCAGGAGGTGGGATACGAGGGGCGGAACTGGATTGGCAAACTCGGGGTTTGTGAAAGAGTGGAAGGGTCATAGGGGTGATGGGGAAGGTGGTGGCGTGTTGGGTTTTGTACAGGGCAACGGAGACAGGATTATCACAGCTGGTGATGATGGGATCTCGCTGGTGTTTGAGTCACCTGTCGCTTGAAACCAGGGAAAGAAAAGCTAAATGATTTAATGTTTGCATGATTGGAGTTTGGGCTCTTTCTCTAGACTTCTAACTTCTAAGAAGAAATACAATACCCACTAAAAGTATTTCTTAAGTATCCCTACAGTCGTTCGCAACAGTCAAAGGCCAATGCAAAACACACTTATTAGCTGTGATGATGATGATTAAGAACTCGTTTCCAACCATGAGATATTCTGCGATGTGTAAAAGCATTGACAAAAAAGCCCAAAGCGCCGAGAATCCGCTCGCCAATTCCACTTCTAGCGCCCCCCTTTATATTGCCAACCACAAGCGACTTCACCCTATCCTTCAAGAGTGGGTGACAATTGTCAGTTGCATGGTGAAAGTGAAGAAACATGTTTTGTTGTAGATAATGTGATTTTGGAATTGTTCTGCCACAAGGTAACAGTGCCGCTGCCTGTTTCGTGATGAGTCACATGCCGAATCTGCAAGCTGGCCCACCAGGTTCCTGGGGTTCTCAGCCTCGTTTGTTCGTTCGTTCGCAGCGTTCCAACATACACTAATAATTCAACGTCCTCAAAAGGGCCCCTTTTTCTACCAGCGGTCTGTCTTACTTCTCCATCCATTCTATTTGTTTTTCTGCGAGCGTCATGATTTTGGGGAGAGCGCATTCATTCACCTTGGTGTTGTATTTATTCACGGCGGCGTAAGGCTGTATAAAAGGGTGATTCAACCTCGCGCCCGTCTTCAAGGCAACCATACGACTTCTTCAGCTCGAGAACCACAACCTCATTCAACAACAACGTCTTCGGATATGGACGCTGAGTTCACACCAACCGCGATGTCTTCGAATGCAGAAAATGAGCCGCGACCAGCCATAATATCTTCGGAAATGGAGCACGAGCCTTCACCGCCACCTGAGTTGTCTTCTGAAATGGACCACGAATCAACACAACCCGCGGTATCTTTAGAGATGGAAGTTGGATCTACACCAGCTGCAGTCCCTTCAGAAAATAACCCTGAGCCCCAACCAGCCGTTGTCTCCTCGGACGCAATGGATCACGAGCCGACGACTACCGCAAGACCAGAAGGCGTCCCGGAGCCTACACCCCCAACCACATCTCAGCCGGGGAACCCAGACTCTACCGCCCCAGCAACATCTCCACAAGAAAACCAGGAGACCTCAGCCCAAACAACAGCACCTTCGGATGGAGCTACGGATACCACACCGGGTACAACATCTCAGCACTCGGACTCTGAATCAACGGCCCCCACAACGACCTCGGAGTCGGAAGATGAAAACCAAGAAACCTCGCCCTCCTCAGAAGATGATGACTCCTCGACCACACCCACAGCAAAGTCATCAAGGGAAGAGCTCGAGTCACAGATCCTCGCCGCCGCTGCATCTGGCGATGTCGATCTTACAAAATCCCTCTTCCCCACGGACCTCCTCACCAAGATCGCTTCCAAAGGCACAAAAGCCGGGCACCCCTCCATCCTTGTCTGGGCGCTCGAGAACGGCCTTGTTTTGCCATCAGAGTCAACAGATAACCATGTATTCCAAGCTGCTTTCGAGGCCGGTTCTATCCCTGTGTTCGAAGTACTGCTCGAGCGAGGAGTAGAGCTAGAGAAGCACAGCAGCGAGTACTACGGCGATGCCCTAGCTCACGCGTGCATGAAGGGGAATCTACCACTAATTAAATTCCTGCTCGAAAAAGGTCACGGGGTAAACTCAGGTCGGCGATGCAATGGGCGTGTTGGTGTCGTATGGGCAGTAACGCACGATTCGTTCACTCCGCCCGAGCCTTTGCACAAGCTTGAAGCCCGCGGCCTCGAGATTATCAAAGTGCTGCTTGACCACGGGCTCAATGTCCAAGGTACCGGAGCAGCGATTGCAGCTGCTGAGAAGGATAATATTGAGGCGCTGCAGATGCTTCTGGATGCTGGTGCGGGAATGGAGGAAGTATGTAATTGGCGGAGCATCGAGAAGGATCGGGACGAGGGCACGGCACTGTTCAGGGCTTGTCTGAGAGGCAGGGAGCGCACGGTGGATTATTTGCTCGGGAGGGGTGCGAAACGGGATGTGTATAGTTGGGAAGGACGGGGCTGTCACGAAGTGGCTGAGAGTAAGGGATATAAGGGAGTGCTCAGTTTGCTTGCGGTTATGGGCGTTACTGTCGAATGGCCCGATTAAGATTGGTTTGGGAGCGGGCATCGGATGGGATTTGATATTTGGGCTAATTTGAGATTGAGAGATGGAGTATATGAATGGGAAATGCAGGGTGTTGGGAGCATAGTGAGGGGCTTTATTAGCAAGTTACATTTCAGATTGCGTAGTGAGAAAGGCTTCCAAATAAGATACATATTACCAAGACCTCTTTTCCCGCTATGTCTTCCTTTCCCTGCTCCAACAGTTTCAATTCCAGCATCAACTCCAACTCGAATATCCCGCACGACCACCCCTGCTTGGCCACCCTCCATGCTACTCCGTACCTCCACACCCCCCACATAAATCGCCAACCCCTCCACCTCCACCAAAACCTCATCCCAACACGCCCAAAAAATTGAAACCTCAACCCATCCATCCTCAGCATACTCCTTCTCGGTACATCAATCAGATACCCGTCTTCAAGTTCCTTCTCATTCGCCAACATCATCAGTTCTCCAGCACGCGCGAGCGCGAGGTGCTGGAACACGGCGAGCACTTTGCCATGTTCGGACTCGCTGCGCTTACGCTTGCGCTCTTCTTGTGTAAGGTTTCGGTGAAGACGTAGGTGTGGGAGTCTGGGGTCTGGAATTAGTTTGGGGAGAAGAGAGTGGGTGTGGGGTTGAAGGGGGTACCTGGGGCGTGAATTTGTGGGAGCGGGATTGTTCGTTTTGGTGGATTAGAGGTTGATTTTCGAGCTTTGTGATATGTCGTCAGGTGTCAATGCTTGCGTAATGTTGTATGTCTCGTCCAGAGCATTCGAACTCAAGGCTCAGAGGTACCGTGATCGTACAGCTCATACCATGCTCAGGACAGAGTCCATCAATTTGCTTTTTCGTTTGCCATCCAACTGTCCATGATGAAATAGCGGGATTGAGCAAAACCGGGTGGATGTGCTGTAGGAACCCAGCATTCATTAAAGTGTTGAAGCTGGAGGCTAGGCCCTGTCCCGAACTCCCAATGTTCACCAGAATTCTCGGAAATGCGGTAGGAGGTCGTTGATTTCGATGCTAGTCAAATCTCTTGAAGGCATAACTCGAAAGCAAAGGATTTCTAGTTGAAATCGAACATGTAATATGATCCGAGCCCACGTTTGATCTGGACTGCTTGAAGACCTTGGCGCGAAATTGGAAACGTTTCGAAATCTTGTCTGGATCGCCCGCAGTTTTCGAGACACTCTGAATACAGACTTTCCTCTCAGCGTGCCGCAGCTTTTTCTCTGCGCGATTTCCAGTGATCCTTCAGGGCGGGGAACCTCTGCTGCAGAGCTTCGGCTTCATCGTGCTTCCCTTGAGCTGTAAATGCATTGTACAGCCATCCCACGGTGCTAAGTGTGTCGATATGTTCTTTCCCTAGCACCTTCTCCTCTAAAGCTATTACCTCCTGAAACAGAGGCTCGGCTTCGTCGTATCGTTCTTGTTTTACTAGAAGCGTAGCTAGTTCATGCATGCTTGTAAGTGTACTGCGGTGTTCTTTCCCTAGCACCTTCTCCTCTAAAGCTATGACCTCTAGAAACAGAGGCTCGGCTTCATCGTATCGTTTCTGGCCAACTAGAAGCAAAGCTAGGTCATGCATGCTCATAAGTGTATCAGGGTGTTCTCTTCCTAGCACTTTCTTGTGTAAAGGTATAATTTCCCGATATAGAACCTCCGCCTCCTTGTAATTTCCTTGCTTTTCTACCACGCGTGCAAGTCGAGACATGCTTGAAAGTATGTTCCGGTGTTCCTTTCCTAGCACCTTATCCTCTAAATAAAGTGTCTTTCGATAAAGAGACTCGGCATCATCGTATTTGCCTTGAGCCTCCATGGTTGCAGCCAGGTTGTGCATGTAGGTGAGAGTACTGGGGTCTTCGTCACCATACATAGTCTGGTTAAAAAACAAAATCTTCTGACATATTTCACCAGCCTCCTCGTGCTTTTCTTGTTTTCCTAAAAGTATACCCAAAATATTCATACTGTTCAAAGTTTCCGGATGCTTCTCCCCTAGAACTTCCGAGGAAATATGTACGGCTTTGCGGATTACAGGTTCACACTCATCAAGTTTGCCCAGGTTGATTAGCAACCAAGTGAAAATATTCATCGCGTGTAAAGTCTTGGGGTCTCTTTCGCCTAAGAGTTTGGTGCGTCCATTGACTACACGTCTGATGAGATTTTCTGCGGCTTCGTATTTACCATACGCTTCAAGGAAGCTGGAAAATGTACTAGCCCCACTTAGGAGGTCGAGATTGGTCTGAAATTCTTCCGAAGTGAGGAATTGGCGGGTATTCAAGCTTACTGCGGCCACATGGGAAAACGTAAGTTGCTTCATCTCGAAGGTAAAGTTAGAGAATCTTTTTTGCCTATAAGGTTTTGAGAAATCGTCAAGAACGAAGACTGCTTCAATAGTACATTCCCTTTGGATTTTTGTGTCAATTCTGAATTTGATCCAGTCCTGTATGAGCGGGTGAAGAGAGCACACGGCGCCATGAGACCGGATCTCGAAACTTTGAAGTAATGAAAGAGTTCTGAACTCTCTCAACGTATCTTGAAATTTGTACATATCCCAGATATCATTGCCGTCAGGTAGAACGATCCAGTTGTTGGGGCGTTTTGCGTAACGTTCAAAGAAACTCTGAAGTATCTGGTTGTTGTCAAAGAATGCTAGTAAAGTAAGAATACGTTGCTTTGCTGCTCGAGTTGAACGGTCCCCGGAAATTTGATCGAAAGATAATTCCCAGGTGGTGAAAACAGAGAAGTTTATCTTTGCCTCTAGGCTGTCTTTCGGTGCTTTGATATAATCCCACATGTCTGGAACCTCGCGTTGAACCTTTTTTGTGCGAGCATTGTAGTGCTCTAGGTAGAGACTTATGTTTAAGTTTCGTGAAGAAATGTAGGCACCCGCTTGATCGATAGCCAGTGCATGGAATCCAAGCCTCTCGACAATAACTTCGCCTTCGTGTAGGTTAGGTTCGGTTCTTTCCGCACTGCTCCTTGCTAAGAGAAGCTCCAAGGCTTCTTCTGCGGACATCGTGTTCACTTCAAGATGAGGGCCCAATCTCTTCGTATCAGCATGCCTGCTCGTCACGAGAATGGAGCCTGAACCGCTTTGCGGGAAATAATCTTTGATAGTCTTGTCGATGAAAGATTTGGGATCATCGAAATTATCGAAAACAAGCAACCATGCTTGAGGCCAAGAACTCAACTTGCTTCGAACAAATTGAAGATTGGCCTCATTATCTACAGGGTCAAAGGCATCTTTGGACATTTCTTTGGCCACGGAACTGAAGCTTTGGCTGGTGCTGGCTGGTGATGTTGCATCGATCCAGAATATGGCAGAGTGACCGTGGTTTTCTTTGGCACGGTGGCAGAATTCCAAGGCGAGCTGCGACTTTCCACAACCACCCATTCCCTGTAAGACAAATATCGAGGGTGCAGAACCTTTTCCTTCTGGGTTTAAATGCCGTTCAATATCTTCCAGTGGCTCTCTGCGTTCGACGAAATGGCTGACACGCAACGACGGGACAATGAACAAGTCAGGGACTTGTGGAATAAGCTGAATAGTACCATCTGTGAAAACTTTTAGTGAATGCACAAAAACCATATATTCAATTCTTATATACCTAATTGATGCAAAGGAATAGTTTGTGCTGGGTTTCCTAGCAAGGAATCTACAATGTTGTCGATTTTCCGGCTAATATCTCCACCTTCAAGATAGCTCATTGTGTGTGTCTTTACCTCGGGTAACCTTTCCCACTCTTCCAAGGAGACCGTTTCGAGTCCTCTATCAACATTGAGTCGATGATAGATGCCGGGACAATTCTGATACCTAGATTCCATTATTGAAGCAGCTCTCTCCGACGAAGTAGCCAATTTCACGAAGGCTTCAATAAGATCAATGCTGGC
Organism: Lachnellula occidentalis; assembly: GCA_007821535.1. Classification (NCBI taxonomy): domain Eukaryota; kingdom Fungi; phylum Ascomycota; class Leotiomycetes; order Helotiales; family Lachnaceae; genus Lachnellula; species Lachnellula occidentalis. The sequence continues at coordinate 21,650 of QGMI01000180.1, read as the reverse complement.
AGGCAGTATTCTTTGAGCATATTTCGCCTTTTGAATCCAGAGGCTTTCGGCACACCTGAGGACAATGGAAGAGTCAGCCTTCAGTCAATGGATCCAAAAACGGCTCTTTGAAGTTGGAATATTGTCGGTAGATCATTCAACGGTCCCAAAAAGAATGAAAGAAGATGCTGATATACTTACCAGTGCCAATACTGACAATACAACCAACTTGGCGGTTTGGGTCGAACTCTCGTCTGGTCTCTTCTACAAGAGACAATACAGGATTGTTACATCCTATAGCACCATCAACAAACTCTTCTTCCAAGCCCGGAGGTCCAATTTTGATTCGTTTGAAGAAAGGCGGCGCGGCAGATGTAGCGCGGCCAGCTTCCCAGATGTAAGCATCGAGGCCTGGATTTCTGTCTGCCTTCCATGTCCTGAAAAGTCTCGGCTTGTCGCTTACATGCACTGGGGGCATTGCACATACAAATCTATCCACACACGGCCATCAGCTTGTTACAACAGTTAATCTGAGGGTTGAACATACGTTTTGCATGGTTTAAATTCCCCACTTTCCTCCTCGAACATTCTCTCATTCGCCCGGCCATTACCAAGCGTGCCTTCCACAACGTCTTTTGTCGCCTTCTCCAGATTCGAAGCTTTGAATATTCCATCCTGTAGGCGATGTTTCTTGTCAGAGAAGACATCTTTGGCAAGTGTTCGATACTTGTCGATTGCTGCAGGTACCGAGAGCCGAAGGCGTCCAAGAAGAATAGCTATAAGTCTAGAACAACGTTAGCCTCTTCGGGGAATTTTGAGATCGAAATCCGGAGGAAGAACTGCGGGGGAGAAAGAACCCGAGTGGAAGCCAGCCAGGATCGCTTGACGTTTGCTTGTACTTGCAGCTCGACATCCTTGATCACGCTTTGCGACCTCCCAGATAGCCCTACAAACTTGAATCTTGCGAGATATGAGAATAGAATTACCCCCCAGTACTAGTACCGCAGATCATGTCGAAGTAGTCCGCAGGAAGTGGCACAGACTCGAGATTGCCTCTCCGTTGCACCCGATGCATTATCTCATCAAGGATGATCAATTCCGACATTCCACGAATCCCACCGCCATCTACTTTGTCAATCTTTGATAGATACTTCCTTGTGAGCGCAAGGCTGCGAGCCTACGTACCTAGCGAGAGCAGCGCCAAAGGTTTGATTCGGTCTGCCATAATGATCAACCGCTGCTAAGATGGATAAACAAGTGAAAGTAGTATGGGCTGTCAAGATTGCTAGATATAGATGGATCGGAGTATGGAAGGATTGACTCTGAGCTGGAGATGCATCGCGATCTTGAGGATGTACAGAATGAGGCTGACGCCTCCGCGCATACTGCGCCAATCATATGCGGGGAGTTGTGTGGCCGTACATGTTATGTAAATTTGAGTTGGGTCATGAACCAATTTGTGATTGGTATTGTCGATCTGTATCTTCATCAGGTAGCTTCTAGCAACGGGCAAAAATAATTGCGAATATGCGCACACTAAATCAGGCTTGGAAGACATGAACAGTCAATTGACCGGAATGCCAAAGAGAGAACGAATGGTTTTCATCAAGGACCGCGGTAGATAACGTACACAGCAACCTCTCTTGCACGCATGAAGAGGTAAGGGTCAGAATTTGAGTATACTCCCATCACCAAGAACAGAGCAAATCGACTGGCCAAGCAACATTGTAAAGCGAGACGTCTAGTCCTCGTCATCACCGTGAACAGAATCAGACAACGCTTGAAGAGAAGCCGCATCATCATTGACATCCCGAACATCCACCCCATCAGCATGCACTGAATCCGAAATAGCTTGCAGAGCAGCCGGGTCATTCCCATCGACATCGCGTTTCTCCTCAGCATCCCCATCGTGAACCGAGTCCGAAAGCGCCTGCAGCGCAGCCGCATCATCATTAACATCGCGGGTCTCCGTATCTCCAGCATGGACGGAGTCAGACAGAGCTTGGAGAGCAGCAGGATCGGTCTCATCGTCTCGTTTCGCGAGGCTGGCGAGGTCTTGAGCCTGGCGGGCTGTGAAGGCTTGGCCGGCTGTCACGATTCCGACATTGACATCGACGGGAAAGGGGACGGCCGCGACAGAGGTGGAAAGAGCGACCAGCGCGAAGAGAATGGATTGGGCACGCATTTTGAAAGAATGCGAAAATGAATCAAAAAAAGGTTTTGGATAGAAGTGGAGTATGCGAGGAAATGATATATCAGATTGAAGAGAATATTATTGGTGAATGCAATACTAAGCAAAACAGAACTTTGGGCGCAGAAAATGCAGCTGGCCTTCCTTATATGACTTGGCCAGCAGTCCGTTTCAAGCCTGCGTAAGAAGTTTCGAGTAGGTATATAACAATTGAATCCAAGTGGAAGGCCGGTTTGACTTCAAAATTTTCGCGGATTAGGAAGTCCATGCAATGCAGACGCCAGGTATCAAACACGAGCCATAGTCCAATCTGTCCCCGGATCACCATACTTGTAGATCATATTCAGGGGCGATTGTTTCCCGGCACTTCCGTTCGAGAAACAGGACATTCGGTTCATAGCCCAGCATCAGGTCCGGGGCATAATTGGATGGTCTGTACGCCTTGCCGTCAGATCTGACGCACATTTGACCAGCTGCCGACAAGATATGTTGCAATGCAACACATGTTTTGTAGCAAAAGTGCATAGTGAAAAGTCATCAGAGTAGAAAGAAAAGGGGGGCCTGAAATCAAGCTTTGTTGATGCTGCAGTCTGTGCACTGATGCACCAGATGCAAAACAACGAGACTGAGATGCGATTCGCTACTCACCGCGCTGGCGACTGTTTAGTTTCGGGTTCTCGAACTGAGCTCTTTCCAGTCAGGGAATATGCTGTGAAGCACTTGCTGAGGCGCAGGGACAGTATACGATTTCAAAGTACACCGAAAACGACATGAAGTGAGGATCGAGACACATTTGGCATCTAAAGTTCTGCACTAGAATTTGATGCTCCGGTCTCGAATTACATGTACAAACTCGCTACCGCTGTGATATCCCTCTTGATCATCTCTTGACATGTCTGCATCTTGGTGAACAACTCCGGATCACCAATAAGCCTTGCCGCATTTTTCACCTCCCGACATGTCTCATCTAGCCTCGTAATAACTCTCACAATCGTGCCTTCGAGCACATCTGTGAGATCTGTAATGTTCTTAAAACTCATACCTCGTGCCCATTCATAAACAACTTCCATGAGTCCGAATCTTGGGCGTGAAACAAAATCGTTGGAGTCATCGGAAGAGAGGATTACTTGGTGGTAGGTCTGGCGCTCGTTGACTTTCTCCGAGATTTCGATGATGGTTTTCATTCCTTTCTCCAAATTACCAATCAAGTTAGGGACTGTGTCAGTCTTTTCTTGGAAGACGAAGGCGGAGAGAAGTGCGACTATCTCAGCGGGCTCATAGGCGGCAAGGACATTATCGAGGATAAGTTCAGTGAGCACCAGTTCGTCCGCGGAATGTATCTCACAAGCAACTTTGCCCTTCAGTTGCACCCGAGAGCTGTCGTCGACGAAGTCTAGATCTTTCAGGACCTGTATTCGCTGTTCGTAATCGGGCAGAAGTTGGAGATTCTGATCAGACATTAACTGTCGCAGCTGGGTAATGTTCTCTTGAATAAGCCACTGGTCGTGACACATTGCAAACTATAGATGATTAGCATTGAAATCATCTAATGCAAATATCGAACTCACGTGCTTGATGAATTGGGGACAATCCAGGCAGACAGCTTTCTGAGCAATTGCCGCCTGTTCTGCCCGCTTTGCGAGAATATCACGAAGCTGCATATCGTGGATTTTTGAAAAATCCATCTCGTTCCATTCATCGTTCGACCATGACTTGCATAAGTTGAAAATATCTTCTTTTGCCTTCTGAGCACCATCGCCACCTGTAAATACTTCAGGAATAATGCCCTTCACAATTGTCTTCGTCAGATATTCAATATCATGGAGAGGTATTTGGAGAACCTTCCACGCAATATGCTTCTTAGCTTGGGGGAGTTTCGTAAATCTTTGTCGGAACTCCGGTAGATTTGGTAGCAAATCTGTCGAGTCTCTTTGGTCTCGCTGCGTTCTAATCTCTAGCACGTGAACTGTAGGAGCAGCACCTTTTGTGATACCGTCTCGGAGGAGAATACCAGGTGTCCTAATCCCATCCCGGTTATAGACTATCAAGCGCTTTGATCCAAACATGCGACGTCCTACCGGAGTGTTCAACAACCCAAGATGTAGATCTAGAGTAAGCTGTTTGAAATCTTGCGAGGATTGATGACAAGCATCCATATCAACGTCGCAAATATCGCAGGAATCCCGCTTAATCTTTGCCAGATCAGCCTCGGAGACCTTGACAGCTTTCTCGTGCTCTGGAAGCAGTTGCTGTGTAGCATGCTCACTAAAACTTCGCTTGATCATTTCCTCAATCTTAAGTGCTTCAACACGAAGGAGATTTAGGATCATATTGTACGTCAATCGGAATTGGGAACGAAGCTTTGAAGGCTCGCCCTGAATCATTTGACGGAGATCGGCGACAGGGGGTGCTTCACCTCCAGGGGCAACGATGATGACGGATCCGACAGTGTCAAGACCTCTACGGCCCGCTCTACCTGCCATCTGCGTGTATTCGCCAGGTAGGAGATTTCGGAAGGAGTGTCCGTCGTGTTTGCGATACCCCGAAAAGACGACAGTGCGAGTTGGTAAGTTGAGTCCCATGGCAAAAGTCTCCGTTGCAAAGAGTACTTTGACCAAGGTCTGCGCAAATAGCATCTCAACGACTTCCTTCACGATCGGCAGTAAACCGCCGTGATGAACTGCAATACCTCGACCAAGCAAGTCCCTTAATCGTATAATCTGAGGCAGTAGTCGATCTTCTGGCTTCAGTCTGGCTATCGACTTCTCGATAATCATATGAATAGCACTCTTCTCATTTGCCGTGCAAAAATCTTGGTTGCTGAGAGCATCCGCATTCTCTTCGCACCGCTTTTTCGAGAATACAAAAATACAAGCTGGGAGCAGGTTTTCCTTTTTCAGATACTGCACCAGATGCACCCATAGCGTTTTGTCCTGAGCAGCACTCGTTCGCCCACCAGGTCTCCCACCTCGTCCCATATGGCCAGGGTTATGACTTGCTCGAGGAGGTCCACCACGGCCTCTTTGTGGGGCACCTCCACGCTGACCTCCGCCCCCACGTTGCCCACCTCCTCTGGGTGGCCCGCCACGTTGACTTTGGCCTCTGCCTCTTCCATTCCCACCACCACGGGCATTGTTTTCTGCCGGTGGAGCAATTTTCACTTTATCTCTTCCAGTCAAGATATCATTGGCATCCTTCCAGCCTTTCTCGATGAATCTTTTCTCCGAATCAACGATTTTGTGAATACCCTTGTCGGCCCAAAGATAATGCTCTAAAGGCACTGGTCTCTTGGGCGTCGATATGACATAGATATCTTTCCTCTTAGTTCGACCGACCCACGATGCGAATTCGTAAGTATTTGGCACCGTAGCTGACAATAGAATCAAGGTGACATGCTCAGGCAACATGATGATGACCTCTTCCCAAACAACACCTCGTTCTAAATCATTGACATAATGTACTTCGTCGAAAATGACGAATTCAACGTCTCGAATTAGATCCGCTCCTCTGTACAACATACTTCGAAGAATTTCGGTAGTCATGATTAGACAACTTGCTTCTGGGGAAATCTGTACATCTCCGGTGAGAATTCCGACTTCGTCAAAAATCTGCCTAAAATCCCGAAACTTCTGGTTACTCAATGCCTTGATAGGTGATGTGTAAATAGCTTTCGTCATGTGCTTTGCCGCCAAAGCAATGGCATATTCTGCTACCACTGTCTTTCCTGCCGAAGTATGCGCCGCAACGAACACAGAATCGCCATTTTCCAAATGATATACTGCTTCTTTCTGGAAAGTGTCCAGTTCGAAGGGCCATTCCCTCGCCATGTCCGGCACCAGCTCCCTGAAATTTGTGATTTCCCGTTTGACATCGACCATATGCGCCCATTCTCTCCCTCCCCTCTTGGCACTGGACGCAGCTAGGACACCATGTGGCTCCAGCGCAGGGAATTCGACAGGCAATAAAGAATCGATGTCGTCCCCTTCATCATCTTCGGAAGCATCTCCAGGATCCGCCGTCCCGTTGGCAGCCCCTTCAGCGAGGCCATTCTGCGCCAGTGCATCCTCTGGATCTTGCTCTAGTACATTTTCAACCTCCTCGGCCTCTTCGTTGTCGAGCTCGCTCTTCTTGGTTTTCTCAAAGTCCAAACCCCGGTCGAAACCCGGCGGTACGCTGAGCAAGCCCCCCTCACCACTGAAGTTGATAACCCTCTCCAGCTTATTCTTGTTCTCTACCGCCCCATTCCCGATATTTGCTTGTATTGCTTGTTCCTCCAACGCAGCAGCAGCTTCTACACCTTCCAATCCACCTGGAGCGAAGGGGAAAAAGCCGGCTGCTCCTCGCACGAAGTCCGCTCTGTTTGCCGGTTTCCGCAGGAATGAAGTAGAGTTCTTGGCAGTTGCGCTGTTGGCGGGGACTGTCACTTCCTTATATCCCGTAACTCTACCCTCAAGGCCTTCGCGAGTGAAGCGTGTAATCGTTCGGGTTTGGGTAGGTGCAATCTTAAAGAGGGTTGTGAAGTCCGTGGGAGCTTCCCATCGTCTACAATTTGTTAGCTTATTTTGCCTCTTAATGAGGGCCGGAACTCGTACTGCTGTAGCTTGTTAAGCCATTCCGGGGAGAATGAGGTGGAGGGGGTAAGGAATTTCTCTTCAAGTTCACGTTTGAGCTCCTCTTGGTTTTGTTTGATGCGCTTCCGAGGTCGTTGCAAGTCCAGAATATCATCAATCCAATCGTCCGCTTTCGCTTCATTGCTGGATCCAAGATGGACTCTTTCTAGAGCACTGACAAGAGGATCTGCCATTGCTGAGGAATTTCCAGTAATCCTACTGAATTCAGTGGAAGTAAAACTGCCGGATGAAGACAATGGACTCCCAGTTAGAAGCAAAGGTGGCTTCGCTGGGGGCTTTTTGAAAGAAGTGTTTGCTGAAAGTACAGTAGGCTGCGGATGTTTTGATGACAGCCTCGTGCGTTTGCGTCCCCACTTCGGCTAACGGTTCAATCCTTCAACGCAACTTCCACCCCCTTGTTTTAGCGAAGGATGTCAACTTCATTTTTCATCCCTAGGTATGAAATAGTAGCATTTTATTGCGCTACATCTATTAGCTTATTTACGAGTGGTCCATAAATTGTCCTTATAGGTACAGGTCTCGATAAAACTACCTACATAGAGCTTGCATTCACAACATAGGGAACCCCTAGAGACAACGGGTAGGATCATTCTCAGGGTCATTATAACGATTGTCGGACAATACTTCTTCCCAGCTCATCCTGCTCAATAAGCTTTTGAGATGTTGATGGAGTTGTCTGCCATCCTGAACGTATGAGGCGCCGAGACCTCGTTTCGCAACAACCAACACTTCTCTACTTTCCAAATACCGCTCTCTTTCTTCCAGCGTTGCATTCACATCTCCCTCAATTTCCAAACGTTGCCCAGGTATTGCTTCATAATCGCTTCTGGTTTCTCGATTTTCTGCCGCGCCTTCCACATCTGGCACCTTGGCAACAAACATCTTGACGTTCGCAGCGGAATCCTCGCCATCACGATCGAGGACAATTCTGTTCCATTTCGAGGGCTGAGAAACACGCTCGCCATGTTCATCCCACGGTTCCGACATGAATTGCGTACTCCCTGTGATAAAATGAAGCTCCTTCCACCCGTCCATTCGGATCAAGCCGTCGATCGCCCGGTATGTTCCCATGTTTGACGGCGTGGCGCCCCCAGGATCATAACAGCCTGCAAGGTGGTAGCAATCCTCTACCCTCAGAAGGTCTAGTTGCAGGCCTGGAAACATGCAGAATGCCTCATAAGCGTTGAAAGTAGTAAAAAAGTCTCGATGAGGTTGAGCGTACAGTGGTAAAGGAAAGCACATCATAAGGGTGATGTATCGAATGTTTTGGATAATCTCGGGACTCAGGTTAGAGAGGTAATCGATCATTGATTTCGTGCTCCAGAAGTACAGGAGGATATTTGATGCCATGATGGGCTTTGCTTCGATGCTAATTAGACGGCAGGTTCGAAGGATGCTTGTGTTTCCTGGTACCGATCCATCGGTCGAGATCTTTTCATCTAGTGAACCAGCATGGTCTGTTGGATTTCTTCCATCTGCACTTATAGAACTTGACTCGTTATCGGAATCGTCGAAACCTATGAAAACAGTTATAGAAGCAAACAATTGTTGATAGATCATCTGGCGGATCTCGGGTGGAACCGTGCTGAATGTTCTGGGCATGTTCTTTTTGAGGCATTCGAAGTTGTGCATATATAAGTTTCTTGTCTGATGCAAAGATGACATACTTAGGTAGACCACCAGGACGTTGAAATCCCGGTGACTAAATTACTGCACTGCTGCCTCAGGCTTACAATGAAATTACTTTGGAACGTACTGCGAAGGAAGGATCGACTATTACACGTTAAGGGACAAATGAAGGCGTGACCTGTTCGAATATTTCCTCCGATACGACCCACCATATTCATATTTGGACATCGACTCTTTATAGCACATGGAGTCAAATTCCTATATCAACACCAGGTAGAAAGCATCCTCCAACACTCGACCATTGACAATCTTCTTCTTTCTCCCCACTATGTCACCTCCTCAACCCAGAAAACCAATATAAAACGCGCCATCATCACGCTCATACAGCAAATAACAACAAAATTATCTTACTATCTTCCCAGTCTAATTCACTGGAGACTTTTAAAATCCGCCATGGACAACAAATTAGAGTGATTTAATGATCGTAAATTTTTAGGCACTGACTACACCCAGTCGGTATTTGTCCCCGAGAATACACTAGTATCATGTTATGTCGTAAGTAAATGTGACTTTTGATCTCTGGCAGCAGCTAAGAGATTGATAGAGATAAAAGAATGAAAGATGAACTGTAATATCGCAGAAAGCAAGTACCTTGATAATCCGCTTGCCATGCAGCATATCTTGATGTCGAGCTTACAGCTCTCATCTCTAGGTTGTGGTCTCCTCAGCGTTTTTGTACACATACTCCACCGGAAAGCCACCCTTATATACTCCCTCTATCACAATCAAAAGTGAACCCCAGCCCCCCCCCCGCGCTCCCCAAACCAACCTGGAAGAATATCTCAAGCTCAAAGCTAGTATAAAATCATCACCCCTCCCTCCCCTCTCATGAGCACGAAAAACCACCATCTCTCTCGCTGACATGTCTCATGTGCGTCCCCTCTGCTTCAAACCCACCATTCACCACCCCCAAACCCAATCCAGATTCCACAAAACCTACAGTACACACCCACCAAAAACCGACCACTATACTATTTACTGAAAGACTTTCATCGCATCACACCGCATCGCATCACACAAACGACCGAAACTCCCACCTAACAACAACTTGAAATATCCAATATCCAATATCCAACAAGAAACAGAAACATAAATCCAGAGCCCTGTCCTCGACATCATACATCTAAAGAACTTAAACTAAAGCCGTGGGAGTGGTATTGACATCGCGCTCGCCAAGGATAGTTGGATTAGTTGCCTTGATATTGGCAACGGGTTGGTCGACAGTTTTGCCAACTTTGGTTTGAGTACCTCCCTGGGCGATTTGGAGGGTCCAGAGTGAGGTGTAGAAAGAATTGAGTGTATCACTCCACGTCTCTCAACTCTTCTCAACAGCGCGTCCGCGTTAGCATCTCTTGGTTGGGCAGGCCACCTCAAGCCTCGCCCTTTGTATCATTATCGACCCTCTCGCACCCACCAATCGTTCAAACTCGAACAATCAGTCTTCAATTCCTCCCAAGAGCTTTATCATTAACAACAATCAGGATCTGCATTCATATATCCGGCCATCTTTTGTTTCCAACTTCCTCTATCCTTTCCACAAGCTTGACCTTCCCAGCGCAGCGCAAAAACACGTTAAGATTTGACCCTCCTCTTTTCAAGGGAATCAATGCAATGCCTCGTATGAGATGCATATCAGGCAGGGATATCGCCATTGACATTCTCGATCATCGAACAGGTTGCGATTGATCTCGACAGCTGGAGACGAGAAAGCGCAAGCGATCAAAGGCATCTCCAGCCGAAACACTGGAAGACCTATATACAAAGTGCAGGAGTATGCTATAGCAGTGGCTTGAACGCGCGGGGCTTTTATAGGAGACCTAGATACATTTCGTAAAGGAAGGTGGGATATAAAATGCAAGTCAGGAGGACCACTTGGAGAGTCACTACTACTAACTTTAACATAGCAGACTGGAGTGGAGTGGAGACTTGCCCTCTTCATACCAATGAATAAACAATATGAATAAATAGATAAATCACAGAAGACTAGAATACGGAAGAAAATTCGTCTCACTTGAGAATCCCCAAGCCAAAAATATGCAGTGTCACATAGCAGTACCACTACTTCAACCTAGGTAACCCTCACTCACACCAACCACCATAAAACAAGCAAAAGACAGCTACGTTCCCAAACACACAGGCATATCACCTCTGTTCCAAATTCCAATTCTATCTACTATAAACGTATGAATTCATCTCAACGCCCTCCCCCATACCACCCTCCTTTCCCTACCCACCGCTCCCCAATAAAGGTTCATCATCAAGTTCACATATGCAAATCAAACAAACCAACCCAACCAACTGACAAAGGTCCCTCCCTGTTATTTGCATATGTAACGGTGGTTGGTGCTTACTTGCTCCAGAGGTAAGGAGAGTCATGTCATAAAGAGCGTAACACCATCTCCACACACCCCCACTTATCTCTTCTTAACCTCACAGGCCCACCCCTCAATCCCCTCCCCTTTGCTCCCTACCTCCAGACCCTCAATCCGCGTCCCTACCATCCCCGGCGTATCCTCTAGCCACGCACATCCAGCCATTCCCCCAGCGTTCGCCCGTTTCTCCGGCGTCAGCTCTAACATCGGTACAAGGAACTCTGCAATCTTTTTCGCCTCTTCCTCTTTGAAATGGTACTTTTCCTTCAATACATCGGGCAACGCCCAGTGGCGCAGTCGGTGGATGTTGCGGAGTTCGCCTTTGCGGTTGAAGATTTCTGAGCTCCATTTCCCCGAAAGGCAGAGGGTTTTGGGGAAGGGGCCGAGGAGCTCGATGATTTGTGCAATGTGGTCGTCGTCCTTGCCGTATTTTGTGCCTGATTGGGGATCGAAGAGATAGTCGCCAGTTATTAGCTCAAAGACCTGGTTTCATCAGTTCCGTGTTTGAGCAGATAGCACAAGGGAAATATACCATAGCAGCCATACTCCATACATCCGTGCTAGCTCCCCACTTTGCACCCAAAATAACTTCAGGTGATCTATATTGCCTTGTCTGGATGTCATTTGTGAAATGATGGCCTGTCCAACACGCATTCCCCAAGTCTGCAATCTTAACGGAGATTATATCCCCCGCACTGGCATCTTCAGCTTTCTTCTTTTCGCTAGATTTGTCGAGGGAGATGCCAGAAACTTCACGGGTCAAAAGGTCACTTTCTGCCGTCAGCTATTGATACAATAAATCATCCCCATGAAAACTTACGCAGTCTTTTCCCGTTGTCTATGTGGGTCCTCGTCTTCCTTGTCGTTTTTGGGCGATGCGTCTTTCGAACCTCCTATTGCACCACTCATTACGACGGGACTCATAGAAGCGTTGCTTGTGTCTTTGACAGGAGATTCATTACCTTCATGCATCATTTGGTTCAGACTCGTGTGAGAACTTGGTGTGCTACCAGGAAATCTCAGCAGATCCGCTTGGTTGAAACTGGCGTTCAGAGGACTGGGTAATGGTTGACTGCCCGTAATCAAGGTCCGACGTCTTCTTCGTCCATTCCGGTTGTCTTCTTTTTCGTCCTTCTTCGGCTCTTCCTTCACAAAGGTCTTAACAATCTGCTCCACATCCCCGATTTCTATCAAAACGTTTTCTGGCTTCAAATCTGTATGTATAATACCGCACTCTCTGTGTAGGTAGTCTAGGCCGAGGAGGACTTGCTTCGTAATTTGCTTGACCAGCGGCATCGGTATACCACGGTGATTCCAACGCTTGATCAAGCCCAGCAGGTTTTCGCCTAAAACCTCAAACACCATGCACACGTGTGTGCCATTGGGACCCTTATGCTCAAACGAATCGAGGAGACTGACAACGTGTTTCCGGCCCGGGTGATCTGGCTTTGCGACCACGATCTTGTTCAGCAGCTTGATTTCGTCTACTGCCGTTTCTGTGTAATGTGCTGCGGAACGTACAACCTTCAACGCAACGTGCTTATTCGTGACGTTATCTTTGGAGAGCCACACGGTCGAGAAGTGACCCCATCCCAGCTTGCGCACTACTGTGTATTTTCCATCCTTGAATTGCTCACCGACAGAGACGGGATGATAGCCGCCCTTGCAGTAATCTTCGGAATCTTCTTCGTCGGCGGTCGTCTCTGCGGCGTCTTCCCGCGTGGATGAGGAGGAGGAGGGGTCGCGGTTCATGGTAGATTTTGAAGAATTTGGTGCGCCGGTTGATCTGTGCGCAGGATTATTGGTCGTCAGCAGGGTCTTGAGCAGCGAAGTCATAGTAGTGTGAGGAAGTGCGGCAATTGGTGTGGGGCATTTTGAGTTGAATAGCAGATGAGAGCAGAATGGAATAGAATCATTTGTGCGCCCATGTAAAGTAAGAAGCAGGTGTAAATGGCGTTGAGTGAAGTTGAGGGTAGGGGAGGGGAGGTAAGATGCGGTGACAATGGGGCGAATGCGGATGTGGAGAAGAATGAAACAAACAAGACGTACCCTGCACTGGCTTGATTTGACGATGCCATCTCAGCATCTTGATGCCCCTCGGTTGTGATGATGGGCTTTAGCTCCTTCTTGCGCTTCTTATTGGAGTTGCCATTGGAGGCGGAAGCACTGCTGGCAACTTGTTTGGCTTTCTGGATTGCGGCCTGTTTGATTTGAGACCCGTTCATGATCTGCGGATTGTGGGTACTGGAGAGAGAGGTGGATGAGAGAAGAAGTATATTGCGACTGCGACTGCACTGCGACTGCAGCTACAACTTCTTTGTGTAAGGTTGGCGCGGGCTTTCTCCGGGCTTTCGGTATTCAGTCGCGATTGCGCTTCTTGGTCCTGGAGTGGTACTTGGCTTGGTATCTTGGCTTGGATGAGACCTTTGGCCTGGCTGCTGCAGAGGATGATGGTATGGTGTTGATAATGACAGGTCCAGTTGGTCAACACTGTACTAGCAGTCTAGCAAGTTGGGATTGTGTGCTGTGCGCTTGGAGGGCGGCACCACCGTCAACGTGGAATCCGCCACAAGTTTGCAAACTTCGTGATAGCCGCGAAGGGGAGCAACCAAGGCCAAAGAAACAAAACACTACTTGTATACTGCGCAGTCTTCGTCGGGAACAACAAGAGGAGGGGCTGGACTGGTGGAGGAGGGGTTTCAACTCGTTAAAGAGAACGTGCGTTGGGCGATAGGCGCTGGTGCTGGTGCTGGTGCTGGGATGAAGATGCACTACGGATCCTCGAATCCTTAGCATGGGGGCTGGCTAGGGCTGCATTCAAACATATCAAATGATTATGATCTGTACTGTTCTTGATTGGGAGTTTGGAAGAAAGAAAGAGAATATCGTCTCTATCAGAAAACCTGTTGGGTTGCTCCGACAAGGCTGATGATAAATACGTACCTACGTAGTTGAGGCAAATGCCGTGCCAAATGCGCCAATGATGTCTACAGTATCAGGACTAAAGTCTTGGAACTCTACTAAGAGCCCACATAATAGACACGCAGGTGTTTAGATACCCCTCTCCTCTACTATTCATCCCTACTATTCATCCCTTGCACATGGCAAAGCAGCTTGAAAGACAATGCTTGTGTCAGAATGCTTCTATTATCGAGTTAGCATTATGTTTGAAAGCTACTGATGATGATACAGCGTTGTATAATAGAGGTTAGATTTGATAAAAGTGGCGATATCAGTTTGATATTCGGCTCAGGGGATCGCGGGGTCAATCCAAAGTCAGGTGTTTGAACATTATGCTGGAGCCTCGCCCAATAATAGACGCCGAAAAGAAGAAATCGGCATGGTTTTCTATTTATCCTAGATCATCACCGTAATCTAAGTATACAAGATAGTAGTTTATTAAGCATTCCGCAACTGTCAGGATTTTCTCCGGTTCAACTCCACGCTCATGCCCCGCTATGCCTTATACAATGCAAAGGAACCTATTCGGTACACGCCATGATGCTCCATCACTTGGCAGAGATGGCTGCAATCCATTTATCCTGATCCTTTCTGTAAAATATTAGCATTGTATAAGAGGTCTCGAAGGATGGCCACCTACTTATCAAAATGCAGTAACTGCCCCAGAACCGTTTTAACCAAGTCTCCTTGCCGTTTTTTATCCTTCTGCTCCAGGAATTGAAGCAAAATCGTCTTCAGATACACATAATCGACTTTGGCTCCCTGAGCAGCGCCGTTGATTGGACTACCTCCTCTTCCACTGTCGATGGAGGACCTGGATGACATGTCCATCCTTGATGACTTCAATTGCAGAGCCTTAAAGTCCCTTTGAAGCTTCTCGTATCGTTGATTCGCCTCTTCCAGTATCCGCCTAAGATCTGCACGCTGTTTCTCTGCGTCTCGAACTTGCTTCTCGCTGCCATCCAAAGCATCGCGGAGCTCACCCATTGCGGAACGAATGTCACCGACTTCCTGAGCTGCCTTGTCGGACACCCCTTCAAGCTCGTCTCGTCGTCGCTTCCACTCCTTCTCCGATTGTTGTAGTTCATCTCGGTCATCAGTAGCTATTTTCAGCTCCCGCTCAAAATTTCGAATCTTCGTCTTGAGCTCATCGACTTCCCTCGCTCTCCGTCGACCATTCGTGCTAGCCTCATCTTCGGCACGATCGCGTTCTTCGATCGCAGCTTCCATACGCTCCCTCATCTCTCGCACTTTTGCGTCGGCTCGGTCATCGATATCTGCTAATAGCCTACGCATCGTCTCTCCATCTCTGGTACGCTCACTCAGTAGCCTTTGTACCTCAGACAATTCCTCTTCAAGGCTTTCCGATTGATCTTTGGCTTCCTTCAGCTGCATGGCCATCTCGGCACTCTGGTCTCTCATACTGCCCAGTAATCCTTGAGCGTTGTTGTACTGCGAGCCACGTAGCTCAACTTCCTGCCGGAGACCCTTCGACTCACTTGTAAGCCTCGAGACCTGATCTTCCAGATCTCGAACCCGAGCACGCATTTTACCAGCCTCTTCTTGTATTTTTGCGAGTTCGGTCGCGAATTTCTCTCCTGAGGCAGCGAGCTGAATTTTCTCCGCCTCAGACTTTCTGAAGTCCCGTTGAGCAACACGAGCCTGGTCCTCAGCCCGTAACCTGCCATTCGTCTCCTGAGTAATCTTCTCATTCAAAGTCCTCATCTCAGTCTCACGGTCTGCAGCTTGTCTTTTGAAGCTTGCCATATCAGACTTTAGGTCTTTCTCTCGTGCCTCCAACCTCCTCAACTCGGATGTACGGCTGGCTAGCTCGTCCTTGGTGACCTTGAGATTCGCATTCTCGGTGCGAAGACTTTTGAGTTCAGGCTGGGCTTTTTGTAGTACATCCCGTAGCTCTGTCAAGTCCCTATACCGTGATTGTGCTAATTGCTGGGCCGCGCCAAGATCTGTTTGTAACCCAGCGGACTTCAATTTGAGGTCTTCGTATTGAGAGGTCAAAGATTTGAATTCTGCCCCAACCTTTTCAGAGTCCTTCGATTGGCTCTTGTAAGTCTCGATCTCTTGCTCCAACTTGGTAATCTGCTCCTTGAGAGATGTCTTCTCAGACTCGAGCTCCTTGATCTTGACCTTCGCCTCCACGTGTTCTTGGCCAATGTTGAGTAGGTTTTCTTGCATGTTTTCAAGTTCATCTCGGAGGTCCTCCTCTGTCTTTCGCTTGGTCTGTAGCTTAGCGATCTGCGCGTCCTTGTCGGCGACCTCCTCTTTAAGTTTCAATATCTCAGTCTGTAGCTCGGTCGTAGCCAGTGATGGTGT
This sequence comes from Lachnellula occidentalis, assembly GCA_007821535.1. Lineage (NCBI taxonomy): Eukaryota > Fungi > Ascomycota > Leotiomycetes > Helotiales > Lachnaceae > Lachnellula > Lachnellula occidentalis. The sequence goes on along the minus strand of QGMI01000180.1, from coordinate 5,493 downwards.
AGGGGGTTGCGAATCGGCTTCTTTCTCCACCGATTCCTCGTTTGCAGCGTTAGCAGTAGCCGCCGCCGCAGCAGCAGCGGCCCCTCCCTTCTTCTTCTTTTTATTCTTCTTCTTCCCTGTCCCAGCCGCAGGTGTGGCCGAAGATTCTGGAACTGCTGCTGTCTTGGACTCCTCAGTCTCGTGACTTTCGGCCTCTTTAATCTGGTCTTGCAGGACTCTGATTGATTCCGAAAGTTCCTTGATCTTCTTGTCGCCACTTTCCCGTGCCTTTTCGACTTCCTGAATCTGCAGATCCAGTTTTTCGCGCAGGTTCTCAGCTTCCCTGCGAGCATCGCTTTCCACTTTCGATTTTTGATTTGCAGCTTCTTTGAAATTGTCGATATTACTCTCTAACGTAGAGATCTTCATTCGATATTCGTTCTTTTCTTTTGCAATATTATTCTCCAAGGTAGATATCTTTTCAGCTGATCCTTTCTTTTCACTTGCGAGTTCAGCTTCCAGAAGTGAAAGTTGGTTTTCAGCGGTTTGTAACTTGTCCTTCAAACCTGAGATTTCATCGATTTGTGCCTCTATTCGCTTCGCGTCATCTTGGCCGGCTGCAGCAGCATCCTTAGATTCATTCAGTTCTCGGGTTGCCTTCTCTAAACTTTCGACCAAGCCAGAACTGGACTCTTGAGAAACAGCAAGATCCTTCTCTAACCTGCCGACCTTCGATTTCAAATCCTCAACCTCAACAGTCTTCTGCTTGACCTCCGATTGGAGCTTTGGCAGCTCGTCGTCATAGGAAAAGAACTCTTCGTTGTCATCTTTATCATCTGACAATTCCTGTGCCTTTTGTTTGGGTGAGAAAATCCCCAGGACTGACGAAACAGGTGATTTGACGGATGCTGAAGGCGTGTCTATGCTCACGGTGTCCGTCTTTTCAGTTGATCCCGCAACACTGCTTTCACCGGCGGTAGCACTCTTGGCTAATTCAAGCTGCTCTCTAAGTGCCGAAGCTTGTTTATCTGACTCCTCAAACTTCTTCTTGTGATTGTCTCGATCGGCTGATACACGCTTCAGCTCATCCATTACCATATCCCCCTTTAGAGCAAGTTGGTTCAGGTATTCCACCAGAGCATCAGGATCAGATATACCGCCTAGAGGGGTGTTTTCCTTCAAGGCCTTCTCAAAGGGCTCTATGGATATGGCACGGGCATGTGCAACTCGATAGGAGCGCAGAAGCTCTGTAGATCAAGTTAGCTTGACAGAATCTCCAAACAAAACATGTACTACCTTGGTATTTGGATTCTAGCTTTTCCAGCTTCCGTAATTTTGTCCGAACCTCTGTAGGCAAAACTGGAGGGTTCGCCGACCCCCTTTCGCTCCCATCCCCAGATCCACCAGCCTCCAAACCCTTCTCATCCATCATCACTGATGTACTAGTCCTGGAGGGTTCCTCGAAATCGTCCTCTATGACAAAAGCAGTCTCGAATTCGGAAGGGTCTGGACCTCTTGTCGGCGTCCCATCGCTGTCTTTCGGTTTCGCTTTTCGTGGTCTCGCAGAAGGAGAATCGGTTCGTCGAGCTGTGGAGTTGGATCGTGCTGCAGGTGTGGAATTCTGCGCGCGTGCTTGTTCTTCAGCAATTCGGGTATCGACAGCTTGCTTAAGGCGCTGAATAGACAAGTCAGCGTGTTGACAAGGCTGCGGTGGGGATTGTGGGATCATTACCTGGAACATTGTCGTCACGTATGCCTAAATTGTATTGTTCGATAACATGGACGGGTCAGGCCCATTTAGAAAGAAAATACCATTATTGCGACTAGTGAAGGGTGGTTTAAAATAAAATACCTGTCAACATTACATGAAGTGAGACGGCTGGCCTCAAAGCACGGAAAAACTGGCGGCCCGTGTCGGAGCTCTATTTCTAACTTTCTACAAACAAGGCCACGCGATGTCTTTGCTTACGTAGCTCATTCTCTTTGATCACAATCGTTATGACCGAGTGATACCGATTTGAAGCACCAGGCAAACTCATAATGGTCAAATTCTGGCCTTGGAAGGTGTGTTATGCTTGCAATCTTCACAATCAATTACTAATAACTCTCTCAGGCCGAGGACAATTCTCCAGCCTCATTCGAAAAGGCGTTGTCGGCGTTGGCGGAGAAGATATCGAAGTCACAGACGCAGCTCGACTCCGTTCGACAGAATGGTCGGCGTCTGAAGGCCTTGTGGACGCTTTATGCTAGCTTTGCCTACTTACTCTGTGTCATTATTCTGTTTCTGGTGGTTGGGTGGAGAAACTGGAACTACATGGAATACACAGCTGCTGCAGGAAGTCCTCTATTGTAAGTCTTCTTGTATGTGTCATTGAGGACATTCGCTGATATTACTTACAGCATTTACCTCATTCGACAGAGTATCAACTCCTACTACAAGTTCAGAATCGACACGGCTACACAGCGCTTGGAGGACCAACAAGCAGAGCGGGCAAAGACCATTGATAAGCTTAAAGCTGCCACGAAATATAATTCTACACAGGAGCTATTAGAAAAATATGGCGGCGCTCCTCCAGCCCCGAAACCCAAGAACCCAAAGACCTCCCCTAAAAACCCGAAGGTTACACAGGCTCAAATACAGAGACGGGGAACAGGCCCTCCACCACCTACTGCTAATATCCAACGTCCTGGCCAGAATCAAAATCCAATCCCTAATTATCCCTCTACCCCACAACTCGTGCCTAATATGGGCCCTCAATCGAATATAACACCTTCTCCCGTCTCTCTGCCTGGACAACCAGGTCCTCCCGAATTCGCGCCAAACGCCTTTGCCTCCCCAGCACAATATGCCCAAAGCGGTGAATTGGGACCAGAAGGACATTGGTACGACAGAGTATTGGACCTATTAATGGGGGAAGATGAGACCTCACCAAAGAATCGCATCGCTCTCATTTGCCAAAGTTGCCGACTCGTGAACGGTCAAGCACCCCCAGGAACCAACAGCCCAGCCGACCTAGGAAAATGGAGATGTTTTGGTTGTGGAGCTTGGAACGGCGAGGAAGATGAGGCTATGAAGGCTGTAAAGGAAATGAAAGAGAAGATTGAACAGGATCAACCCACCGCCAATGAGAACCCATCGACGCATGCCGTTGAGGTCGTGAAGGATAGTGATGGGGAAGATGAGACTTCTGAAGCGATCGAGGTCGAGGATATTGGCTCGGCCGAGGATATTATGGAGGTCAAGCCCAAACGTGGACGGCCGAAAAGTACCAGGAAGAAGGCTTAATCGTAGTAATGCATTATTTGTCGTTCGCCTCTCGTTATGGTACCTGTGTCGACGGAGCAAATGGCATCTCTTCATCATCATTCAGAAATAACCGCCCCCTGAACTCTCGTTTGCGTGGAGGGAAGGTATCTTCGCCACTTGAATCTTCTACTTGCTTACCCTTATCTCGTATGCTTTTGCCTGGGTTTTGCTTCCCCTCGCGCTCAGAAATTTTCGCCTGTTGGTATGCGCGAGCCGCAGATTTGGACAACATCCGGATGTTTTCGGGCTCTTTTGATCGTCGTCCTGAGTGTTGGTCTTCGTGTGGTCGGACATTCCCCTCGAAGCTTTTGGCTCGAAATCCCTGATATGCTCTCTCTGACTTCGAGGTATTCTTGCTCGACTCTCCTCGAGATCCTCTTTGGACAGGTTGATCGCCAAATCCCGATTGCTCCTTCCGCCCATCTGAGTGTTCCTGGGTACTACTCTCTTCTCCAGATGCCTGCAAGTGCAGTTTCAATGTTGGCACAAACATACCCCCAGTCATACTCGACATCATCCTATTCTCTTCCTCCTCCCTCGTCCTCTCCTCTTTCTGCTGCCATTTTTTCTGGATCTCCTTCCGCCGCTGTTGATCTTCCGGCGATACCTCTCTCTTCCATGCCTCCCCATTTCCAATTCTCTTCTTCACAATAACATCCTCCCCTTTTCTATTCTTCTTCCGGGATTTCGATTGTCCTGGCTCCTCTTTCTTCATTAACTTGCCAAGCGGAGAAGCAAATGACTTCTGCAACGCATCTTTGATTTCCGCCTTCACTTGCTTCTCCTTAGCAGGCGGAATCCTCACCACCGTTGGGAAAATCTCATCCTCGCCATCACATGACGTCGAAACATCACTTACAGCAGGCGACAAGCTCCGACGTTCAGAACTTGGCTGCTCCTCGTGAGCTAAAAGCCCACCCGCAATATTCTTGATCTTCTGTTGCGTCCAATCTGCCGTCTTTACAGCGCGTTTCATAGATGGCTGAATAACGATGGGCATTTGTTCGATTACCCTTTCTGGTGTGAGGTTGCGGACGTATTCTGCGCCTGTTGTGTACTTTTTATATAGCTCTCCGCTTAGTGGTCTCATTCTGGGCACTTTGGGAAGAGTTAGCTATGATTCAGGATCATCTCCAAATGTTTCGAGGAAGATGGCGTTTCAGTTGTGGGAAAACACTGGGTGATTCTGTACCGGCCGATTCAGTCCCCAAGTTTTGACTTGCCCGACACCTGGGAATAAGTATTACGTTCTAAGGGTACGCTAAGAAATTCGCTGCCCAGGTGTAATTGAAAATTGATTATGGGATGGAGATGAAAGGTTGTTGGTATGATACGAATGGTTTTGTTCATGGGAAGCAACCAAGTAGTTGTAAGGTTGCAGCACGTCCTTTAGTATGATACCATTCAATAACATATTGAGTCCCTTCTCCATATCCATCACTCGGATAAGGTTATTGCTGGTCCGCTCATCGGCGGCTCACTCCGATTCACGTCTTCCGGATGACTCTGCCTGGCGCAATGTCGTTCCCTTACATATATCACATTCACAAATATCTCGTTCTTTGCGAGACTTCCCAATATTCACCGGCTGCCGGTCTTAGCAATATCCCAGATCAGGGGTTGCTGCTCATACATTAATCGCAGACCCCGTCCACGGTATGCCTGAAGGATCGTTTTCAAATGCTATTGTTTCCCAACGTGTGTAATATGAGTGGCACGTTTTTATGTCAGCGTAGGAAGGCACGTTCAATTTGTTCTAGGATATGTGTTTGGTTTGAACATTTTTCTAGACGTGAATCTATCGCTTGAGTGTGATTCACGATTTTAACACAGACTAGTGAGTGTCACTTCAGATCATACCCACCAGAGCATGGCTCCACTTGAGTAGAGCTGTGCATTCTTATCTCTCACATCAGAAATACATTAATCAAGTGCTTCAGACGCGGGACTTCACATCATATTAATCTGAAATTAGAGAGTAGTTACTTTCCAGCATCCTGTTCGACTCTTTTTCCGTGTGAACTAGAATTTCAAAGCGGGCAGGAATTCCACCGTGAAATAACCATTTCTCGGAGAGTCGATGGGATAGTGCTGCTATAGTTACATGTCCAGAAGCTGTGCTGCATTTATTCTAATACTGTGCGAGTAAATCCGGAGTAGATGTGGGGGTGGGAGGGCCCGGAGATAAGATTGAGAGTTTGTAAGCC
>QGMI01000179.1:0-50417 GCA_007821535.1 Lachnellula occidentalis | reverse complement strand
TATAATATAAAGAATTATTTAGAGAATAAGACTTTACTAGTAAAGTTTTAATAAAAAATAAGAATATTTTTATTAAACTAGAAGTAAAATTATAAAAGTAGTTATAATTAATAGAGTCTAAAGAAGCTAGTAATAGTAGCTATATGTCTTAAAATTAAATAATTTAGTAAATAGGTTCTTATATTATAAAGTTGTAAATTGGATTGATTTAGGTATATAATATACTACTATAAAGCTACTAGAAGGTCTACTAATTTATAAGATAAACCTAACTATATCTTCTACGGCCCTATATACATTTCGGGCTATTAACTATAAAAGTTACTAGCTAATAGAATACTTTATATAAATTAAAGAAAGCTATAGAAAAGAGGTACTAGTATACTAGAAAGTAGAAAAAGGTTTTAGAAAAAAGAATAGAAAGAGTATAATTATATATTATAGTTATAGAATAATTATATCCTTTTAAGCTTTATAGTAGTAGTAGTTTAAGTATTTCTCTTTCTACTTCTTTTAATAGTATTACTAACTAAAAGGTAATATATAGTAAAAGGTAATTATTAGTATTATAGGTATTATAAAAGGTATATAATCATACTAGCTAGTAAGTATAAGCTTAAGTCGCTTGAATCTATTTTATATTACTTATTATATCTAATATATTATAGTATAGGTAAGGAAGCATAGAGGTTAGGCCTCCTGCTTAGTCATTATATGCTAAGGTCACGTGTCTACGTGATATATACATTCTAATACTAGCAACTTTTCTCTTTATACCTTAACTATAATCTATTACCTACTACTATATTATGCTTTTATAGTATAGATCTTACTATCCTAAAATAGCTTATATAATATATAAGTATATAGTATATTATATTAATTGATATAGCTTAAAAACAAATCAAAGGAAAAATAGGGAAAGGAGAGAAATAAGAGAGTATAGATTAGTAGCTTAAAAGCTTAGATCTAAGAAGCTAATAGGAATCTAGGAATATTAATTAGATCTAATAAGAAACTAATAAGAAAGCATTATAATAAGTACTTAGAATTGCTAGCAAAATGCTTATAAGATACATTTCAGATCTGTCTCAAATAGGCCTAGCTTGCCCTTTCTACCTTATAGTTTACCTGAAATATTAATCTATACTTCTATTCTAATTCTAATTATATATTAAACGATTTAATATCAGATGAGGGCATTTAGATACTTATTAGCTTATAATAGTATCTACTATCAAGTGAGGGCATTTAGAGGTATAAGGGAGGGTCTATAGTAGTATTAGTATCTACTACTATATCTGAAGGCATTTAGAAGGCATTTAGAATATAGAATTACTTCTAGTAGTCTTTTCTTTTAAGGATCTATTAGATATATAGGATTATAAGCTATTATCATACTTTATAAAGCTTAGGCTTATTAATCTAAGGCTGCAGATCGCTTTGCTAGCGCTCTACTAGTAGTCTATAGAGATTAGTATACTTCTAGGAAAGCTATAATTATTATAGGAAGGAGAGAAATATAGGCGTTCTATGAATTAGTATATAGCGATTTGTAGGTGTTTTTATAGGGCAAATCGTAAAAAACTCTATATTAGAAAGTATAAATCCTTAGATATTAAATAGGTTGCTTTAAGCTATAAGCATAAACTATAGTAGGAATTAGAAAGGATTATACTATTTTAAAGGTTTAAAGTATTCTTATAGTATGCTTCGAAATGATAGGATTTAGAATATACTTATAGTATAGGCATAGACTATTACTTTAAGAGGAAGGGATATAATACTCGCTAGTACTCAATTAAGAGGTACAAATTATAAGCATTTTAGTAATATTCTTAATATGATTTAGGCCTTAGTACTTAGTTCTTAACTTCTAGTATAAGGTCGTTTTGACTAATCTTTATAAATATCGTTATTCTATATAATAGACGTAGATCTAGAGTAGATCTAATACTTAGTTATTAACTTCTATTAATAGCTCTTTTCTAGTACTTAGTTCTTAACTTCTAGTATCTTCTACTACTCTCCTTTAGTATAAGGCGTAATGCTTAATTGTTAACTTCTAGTATTATCTACCTTCTAGGCACTTCAAATACTTAGTTCTTGACTTCTAGTATTTATTATAATCCTAGGCTCTCTACCTCTTCTATTTAATACTTTAGTTATTCTATGACTAATTATAAGGTCAATTATTAATTAATATTAGTATTACAGGTATTATAAAAGGTATATAATCATACTAGCTAGTAAGTATAAGCTTAAGTCGCTTGAATCTATCTTATATTACTTGTTATATCTAATGTATTATAGTATAGGTAGGAAAGCGTAGAGGTTAGGCCTCCTGCTTAGTCATCATACGCTAAGGTCACGTGTCCATGTGACATATACATTCCAATAGTAATAGATAACTAATAAAAGCATATTTCTAATATCTAAGCAGCTAGATATTTGCTATAACTTTAAAAAGTAGAGCTTTTTACTATAAACTTAAATATAAGTAAATAGAATACTTTAAAACTTAGATAAGATAAGAAGTATACTTTAAAGTTTATACTTATTATTCTATAAATATACTAGTATACTTAGTTATCTATTTTCTTTTACTATATATTTATTACCTTTTAGTTAGTATACTAGAAGTAGTAGTATGAATATTTAGACTACTACTACTATAGATTAGAAGGATACGATTATAGTAGAAGAAAGTATAATTCCATCTTAGTAAAAAGAGAAAAAAGAGGAATTATACTATACTATAGTAAGAGTAAGAGAAATTATATCTAGAAGAGAGAGATAACTAAGAATATGTCTAGAAATGCTTCTACTATATCTTTTCTAAACTATTTAGAATCCTTCTTTTACTCTACTATAAAGTTTCTAGGCGAATTAGATTTTTCTATTTCTGCTAGCTTTAGGAAAAGATGCTATTATATATTTTTAAGCTCTAACCTCTAGCAAATAGTCAAATCAATTACCGCGCTATATAATACCCACAAAGTACTCTTGTCTTAATCTTATATTTATAGAAGAAAATAATCTGAAATTGCCTTTCCATTGCTCAAGAGCTCCTCCTCACTACATGCAAGGGAGTGGATAAAAAAGTCGGGACGTATAAGGGCGTATTTTGTCTTACTCCCAATACTCTTCGCCAACGTATCAGGATCGTAACCCACGACCGGTTCAATGCCTTCGGCGACCAATTCTTGTCGGCTGCAAGGACGATAAATCTGGGACTTGTCTTCCGACGTGCCCGATCCGAGATAGAGGTTGGTGACATTGTCGACCCCTAGGAAATCTCCAGGTAATGCCATTTTCTGAATCCTCTTGGCCATGCTGATCTCATCGATACTATCGTCTTCATGCCTGACGATGTTTACCAAGGCTAGTCGGGAAGGGTCGCGATGGAAGATTGCATCTGACAGCTGTGGCTTTTCACTGCCTCTTCGGATCCAGATTTGAGGCATTTTGTGACCGCCATGTTTGTCAACCAAAGCAAACAGACCATCGAATTCCTGGTATTGGAATACATTGCCTAACACATAACGACTCATGAAGTGTGCGACCCCAGGGATGGACCAGAGTAGTCTCATAAAAGCCCGAAACAGAAAGGCGATCGTGTAGCTGCGCTGATTCGTGATGCTCCCATTTACCATGGTGGATTTGGTTGCGTGGTCACATAGTTGTCTTTGCTCGTGACCCCAACCGGTGAGAAATTTGTCGTGAGCGAGAGACGAGGCACTCATACGGGAGAGTAGAGCGAGCCGCCAGGAGAGACCACATGCGTCGCGGACTCCCGCGGCAATGCCCTGGCCGCCAAAGGGGGGAAATACGTGTGATGCATCACCGATCAAAATCGTCCGTCTGCAATGCCATCGATTCACAACTTTTGTAGCAAAACTTCCCAAATGTTTCAGACTTGCTTTCTCTTTCGTTGTAGACAGTAGATCACTCACGTAAATGGGCGGCATCGTGTTACGTCAACACAGTCTCTCGGATAGGCCACCACGGTGCCTTTCAACTTGCTTCTATGATTTGTCAGCTGGTTCTGGCATGTATTCATGGTGGAAAACTGATGGCTATTTACGAAAATTTGTAGCCTGGAATCTCAAGCCACGACCCGATCTGTGACCAGAGATGGGCTATGGGGTCGTCTAGGCTATCTTCGTCCTCGATCGAATACTCATATCTGTAAAGCCAGTCAGATATGATTGATACCAAAGACGGCACTCATTTACCTCCAGAGATGTGTGCCCTTCGGGCCAAAACTGCCAGTGGCTACCGGTCTCTTCGTATCATTAACGAAGCTTTACGGTTTATCAGTCTTGCCTGCGAAAAACCGTGGCGCAATACGGAGAGACTTACTGAAATCCAGAGGGCCAAAAGGCGTCGTAAACTTGTTGTGGGGAGTACCCAAGCTTCCATAGAGGAAAATCGGGATGGGTCGTTGGTGTAGGGAGAGTAATATCAAAATTTGCGGCAATCCAGGTTGAGACATGATTGTACAGCCCGACTTCTTGCTTAATCCCCTCGGGTTCAAGGAATTTCTTGCGCACTATGCCACGCTTCCCGTCTGCTCCTATCAAGTAGGAGGTTCGGATGGATTGAATTTCTCCCTTCGCGTCTTTGTACTTGACAACTACGCCTGCCTCTTCTTCGGTGCGGCTCAGCACTTCACATCCAACACGTAGATCGATCGAAGGCAATGCGGCGACTCTCTTTCTAAGCTCCCTCTCTAGATAAGTCTTAGCATTTTCCTGTTCAACGAGCGTATGCATAATGTATACCGTAGTTAGGTTGAAATTGGTTGATTGCATTTGAGACGCTTTGATGCAAGTGATCATATCCGGTATCGAAACGCATGAATGAAGGATTTTGCCATGTTTTATTATGAAAGTGAAGAACTCCAGTGTCTGAGAGGGTTCGCAGTAACAAATTAGTATGATACTTCCTGCGAGGGCGTACGATGATAGATTCTCACTCTGGCCGATCTTGGTCGTCAATTCATTGCCAATGCCAAGAGCGTACGAGATGCGCACCGCATCGCCCGTGATTGCGATTCCACGAGGGTCCTCCGCAACTTCCACCTGCATCTCCAGAACGACGGTCTATAGATATTGTCAATACGTATTCTGGATGAAGTGAAGTTGAAACCTGCCTTGATCTTTGTTCTCCCCAGACCCACAGCCAGAGCAAGACCACTCGGGCCAGCTCCAACAATCAGCACCGTACACTCTTCCATCGGATATCTATGCGCGAGCAGAGGGCAGCAGAAGATAGCAAGCACGGGGGTGAGTCCACGGCTGAATAATGAATCTGGGACTGGCGTCGGGATTAAATAGCGAAATAGTTGAGGTTGGTTGGTCTGCCCGGCTCACTGGGGCTCATTTTCTCCGCCCAAACGATCCGATGCCGTGGCCCACAATGCACATTACATTACGTCCGCTGTCCGTTACTGTAATCACCTAACGGTGCGCATACTCGACGGTTGTAGGGATGATTGTGGGGGAGACGACTCGGACGAGTCGGTGACCAAGTCTAGAATCATACCTCGTAGAAGACGTTCTATACGTGCGCTGCCAGGAAGTCCTGGTGGCCTATCACCCGCGAGCTACGGCTAAGCATTCAGGGGTTATGATTCGGCACGAGTAAGGTACCCAGCCAAAGTGCATCCTGGGTTCCTCCGCCAGTTCTTCCGAAAACACGACCACTGGTGGACTAGAATTGATTATCAGCTAAATTTACCTTACCCTGGTATGTCAATTCGTACTCCGCAGATTCGTAGTTCCCGCACGGTATATACTGCAATGCCGGCAGAGCGTCACGGGAGAGCTGCCCCCCTGCCAAAGCATCTCTACACGTCCTTATAGGGACCTCATAGGACTTCTATCCTCCTTTGTATCAAACGCATTCTTCCCCTTCTCTTTCACTCAACTGCTTCCTTTCGCACTACCAAAAAATTTACAATGCCGTCTTTGACTCTTCCACTGCCTGTCGTTAATACCCCTCAGAAAATACAGCTGAGCCGTATCAGCCATGTTTATCATGAACATCCAGATCTCGCCAAATTCAAGGCATTTGCGCAAGATTTTGGGTTTGAAGAAGTAGGGGAAGTAGATGGTAAGATCTACTATCGAGGTTACGGAAAGGATCCTTACATTCACGTTGCATCGAAGAGCAAGGGCACGGGGAAGGAGTTTGGAGGCGCCGCTTTCTTAGCCAAGACCGAGGAAGACTTTGAGAAAGCTGCAGCACTTCCAAACGCTGTCAAGTCGGATCTTAGCAAAGCCCCTGGTGGTGGCAAGATGGTCTCGATTCCCATACCTTCTGGTTGTCATATTCACGTCGTCTTCGGCCAGCAAGAGAGAGAGCCAGCGCGGGTCGTGGTCTCGAAAACCGAGGTTCATAAGGGGGCTTTCAATACAAGTTATGAGAAAGCTAGGAAAGGTACTGCATTTGTGTGATCTTTGTCCTCTTTATAGAAGATAGAAGTACGCTGACAGAAGGATGAAAATGCAGGCGAATTTCAACGTTTCAAGACTGGTCCTGCTATGATCCACAAACTTGGACATCTCGGCTTCATCTCCAAGATGTGGGATCAAGACGTTGCCTTCTACACCGAGACGTTCAATTTCGTGCCCTCGGATGTCCTGCATGCCCCCGGGAATGCCGACATGGACGTGATGACATTCCTGCATCTCGATCTTGGAGAGGAGTACAGCGACCACCACACGCTGTTCGTCGCGCGCGCCCCACCCGACATGCCGGCCACCATCATGCATCACACGTCGTACGAGGTGGACGATTTCGACACTCAGCTTCTTGGGCATGAGCATTTGCTGGGCAAAGGCTACGATCTGGTCTGGGGGGTAGGGCGGCATGTGTTGGGCTCGCAGATCTTTGATTATTGGAAGGATCCGAGTGGCTTCACTATTGAGCATTATGCAGATGGTGATTTGGTCAACGTTCATACACAGGTCCTGAGGCAAGAAGATCAGGGTCCAAACACTTTATCAGTATGGGGACCTGATTTACCTGAAGTATTCTAAGATCAAGCTGTAATCTCTTCAATAGTATAATAGAAAGTAACTTATTTTTTCCAACTCTATCGTTATACTACGAAGAACCCTGCCGGGTAGGTCAACCTAATCGCTGGGGCAGGGGCTTATAGATTAGGCTACCTCTTATGTGAGGGCCCTTTAACTGTTAAGAAAAGTTCTTGGGCCTAGTTGTAGTCTAGGTACACCCTAGCGAATCCCTGCTTTACTCCTAGAAGGTTTCCCCCTAAAAAGGGCTTAATAAAGTTTTATGACAAGTGAGTTTCTTACACGACAGACAGTCTCCTAGCGTCCTACCTCTTTTGCGAGGGCCCTACCTTGTAAGAGGGCCCGTTTGACTGTCAAAAGGAGTGTTTCAAAGTGTCGCTTCCCCTTTTTCCACCTTCTCGCACCTACGTGTATTTTGATCGAGACCCTTTAAGATCACAAACGGCCACCCATCCCCTTCTGCACCGCAAGTAACTGATCATGACAATAACGCAAAAGCTCCACAACCCTTACATATTCTCCCGTGACCCGCGCCTGGAAGTGTGATTTGCTCATGCCTAGAGCATCGTCCAATTCTTGCACCGTCTCGAGCATCATCTCAATCGTGTCCGAATAGGACGAATAGGTCTTGGGCATTCTCTCCCTCAGCGTGTCCTCTAGTTTTTGATCCTGCCATGCGGGTCCGCCAGGCTCCTTGAGCAGCAACTGGAGCTTGTCTTCATCGGCGACGAGCGGAAGTAGCAGCTCTTCCAGGTTCTCCTCGAATGCCAGCTTGTGGTACTTGAGATTCCCCATACACTTTCTATACTCGCACTTGATTCTCCACCAGCCTTCAAGCATTTCAGCCGTTTCACGATAATGCTCAAGCGCGGAAATCATCAGTGGAAACGCCCCTAGAACAAGGCCAGCGACCTCGATTCCACTGATTGCGCCGTCGACACATTCATGGCTTTGAGTGACTTTCAATGTCCCACGCCACCGGGCACATTATGATTTGAGATTGATGTCGTTGAAGATGTCGCCAGAGTACACCTCAGCCGCACGCCTGGGGGCTGAAGACTGGGGTCTGCAGAAGCGCCGTGACACCTGCAACCTCAACATCCGACAACATTCACAGGACGAGCATGACTCCTACAGTGCTCTACGCCCTTCCCTACAAGCGGACAACCAGTTATTAGCCCTGGGTTTTGCTGGACACAAAAGTTATTCAGTCAACTTTAAAAGTCCCACGCCACCTGGCACATTATAAATCGGTGCTACTTTCCTGTCTAGCAGCGAACATGCCAACATGACAATGATACAAGCAGCTAGCTCGCCTAGTATTTCATCAAGAGCGAGGAAATGCCTTGGTCTATCTGATGGGCTACTCGGACTCAGGCTGCTGCGTGAGCCTGATGCTTTAGACGGCGACGATATCTCCGCAGCTGAGACTGTGGACTGCCTTGGAAGATTCAAAATATGGGCTGCCAATATAGGCGCTCTCCAGGACTCAGAAAGTTCTCTCGATTACAGATTACGAGACGCGCCTAGGATCGCAGCCCAAATTGTGGACATTCTTGACGAGTTGGCTGAGTCTATTGAGGATGGTAAGTGACGACTCTTAATGTTCCACGCCGCGTGGCACATTATATATCGGTGTTAATGGCTGAACCAGCGTGCTCAATCGTTTCCAATGCAAGCGCAAATCGCACTGGTCACCTGGCTCCTGATGGCACCGACGCAGATACGCCCAGCGATGACGAGCAAATATCGGAAATCAAAGAGATTTTCGAGTCAATTACAGGTACGTTTGCAACCTCCAGATGCAGTAAAAGTTGTAATCTCGACCCTTCAGAACCTAGAATTCGGAATACAGCTTCAATAGCGGGAGATACGTAATCAACTGCCAGTGGAAAATCCTCGCCGTCCATAACAGGGCAATAGGTGCGAGCATTTTCTCGTGCATGTACTTTGCGCATCCATTTTGAACCACCCAGAGCCGAAAAGGCTGTTCCACAAGCATCCTTCGCAACTTCCATCGGCCTTGAAATCTGCGCCTCAAGGTATCGGAGTTGTGGTCGGTTCTTGTCTCCGATTATAAGGAGAAAGGAATACAGAGGGTCCCAGGGTTCCGCCAAAGGCCATTCTTGAAATTCGCAAAATCTGAAGACGGTGTGATGATAGAAGACAGCTGCGGCTTCGTCGGCGATAATCCGATTCACTTGAAGTAATCCAAATGTGACAGCGGCAACTTTTGGGTAGGTCCCACGAGGTTGTCTTTGTCCCCTTGGCGAGAGTACTCTTCTGCGCCCCGTGTAGACGGTAATTGGATCAGAGCTAATCAAAAGCAGTCCATATATTTTGATCTTTATCTCTAGTGGGAGTGAAACGAAGGTTGGTGCAGGATATATTGAAAGCTGAAGAGGTTCACCTTTACGATATTTGAGTCTGCAGACCATAGGAGCCATTATTGATGCGGGATGTTAATGTTGGATGAATGCATGTGTACTCCGTATGTGAAGTCGGCGCAGCGGTAGCCGCGGTAGCCACCCGGATTGATTACCTAATCACTCCTAATTTGCACCTGTTATTCCTAATTTCCCTAACCTGGACGTGGTTATTATTATAAACCCAATAGCTGTACCGTAAAAATGGAAGTATAAGGGGAAGTATTATTAAGAAACCAGAAATTTAAAATACGTACTCTGGTCCTCTGGGGAAAGGCGATACACAACAGGCTTTCCCAGTACTCGAGTAAATCTTTTGGAAAGCGTGCATATTCCTGGAACTAACAGGAGCTGGGTAAAGCTGGATTTGACCCCAAGGGTCATTGCTAAGGTACACACATGTTTTCAATGAAGAACATAATTGAACTTCTTTTTAGGGTTTTGAAGTGATATTCTTCTATATATATAGTGTCCTTCGCTGCTTGCAGTTGGTTATATATTTACAGTAAAGAAGAGATTTACACACCCGACTGTAAAAATTTGACGTAATCCACCCGAGACCTTATAGACACAAACCAAACCCTTTTGTCACCTGAAGTCTTTTCCAATGCCGTGCTCTCCGACTGCTTGATCAACGGCTTGTTCGCTTGCTGCATCTCCACCATGGGCGCTTCCCACGTCTCCCCCATGAGAGCTTGCCACTTCTTCATCTAAAGATGTGGTGCTTGTATAGCACGACACCAAACCCCTCTGATCAATTTCATCTTCGTAAGCAACTGTCGGCAGCGAATCTTCTGGTCTAGGAAAGCCAGGTCGATGTCCGCTTATGCTATCAGGTCTGGGTGATAACACGATGTCTGCGCTGTTAGGTTTAGAGGAGCCGTTGGTGGCACGATATCGGCTCCGAATAGATTCGATAGGGACGTGGAAGTAGCCGAGAAGGGGCCGCAGAGATGGTAAACATGCTGCGATGAGATATACTCCAGGCTCGACCGTCGTCCATATTGTCACTCGTCCACCGTAGTAGCTCAAATCTTTTGCCAGCGGGACGGTCAGAAAGATGACGAAGCGCACAATTGCTGTGATAAGGCCGCTTTAAAGCATTAGTTGCCGGTACATTATAACTGGGTTGTTAAGTGTAAAGATTGCAAGTGGCTACGTACAAGCTAGCTGTCAAGAAAGTGATAGTAACGCCAAGTTTTTGAGCTTTTGAGCACTTCAATTGGTATACGACAGGAAGTGGTAATACCAATATGGCGACATCTGTTACAAGATTAGGGATGCTGATCCAAGTAAAGAGTGCATTCTGGTCGATGCAATGGCCGGGGATGAATTTGTTCCACTGGTAACTGAACGGTACGCAACTGGCAAAGTCGAAACACCATAAGATGACGAGATTGATGACGAGAATCGCGCAGATTACAAAGGCAGAGTATCGGTAGCTTCTCTCTGTGAATATTCGGAGATATAAGAACAAGATGGAAAGCTTCGGGAAAGTAACGGCACCAGGGTACAAGAACTGGAGTCCTGTCTGGAATTTGAGATTCCGTATTTTGTAAGGAATGGAGAGTTCAGCCCAGTGACGACCAACGCCCGCCGAGTGAACTCCAACTAAATACATATTAGTAACTGCTTAATTTATCCAAAAGAGGAGGGAATAAAGAGAAGAATGAAGAGATGCAGGGGTATTAGACGACCTACTAAAGCAGATTATTACCAGAGCAAAACTAAACAAGAACGCCGGAACCATGAGGTACGCATCTACCTGATTGACTGTCCTCATCTTCAAGCGAGCAACAAAGTATAACACTATGAAAAGTACCTCAAGGCATCCCATGGTTATGGCGATATCTACAACATCGCGACCGAGGGAATGTGAAAGGTGTAAAGGCGGGAGAGTTGAATTCATCGTTTCTGTTTGCTTCGCCTATAACCGATTTTCGTCCGGTCTTTTGATGCAGAAAAAGTTCGGGGTATCGACATCATTTGGGCCATTTGACTGAAAAGAATGTTGTAACCAATAAAGACTGGTGGTTCATACGAAGCAAGGGACAACCAAATGGATCGATCACATTTTGCCGATCTTCCCGCAGGCGATGCGATTGGAGAATGACAGAATGTGTATCGATATCATAGAACCTCAACTTCCCGCGTTTCTTTCTTCATCAGCCAGATTCCCTTGACTAGCTATAGTATCAATCTTTCCAACCCCATTTTCTTCATGCACGTAGAGCTTCATGTTTATAAACAAAGCCCATAAGCCAAGATCATAACAGATTCTCAAAGACCCCGCAACCACAAAAGCAATCCAAAACCTATCACTTCCTGCTAACAGACCGGTCACACTTGGCCCCGCCGCCCCGGCCAAAGTCCTTAGCATACTTGTGATCCCCATGACAGCTGTCCGCTCTTCGGGTTTCACGACCGCGGCAATGAATGCTGCGCGCGGTGCTTGATCCATATTATTGAAACCGGCTCGCAAGAAGAATAGAATAACTGTCAATACTATCCCTTGCCCTACGGGAAAGAACAAAACAGCGGCAGAGGATGGTAAGTGTGTGAACACCATTGTGTTTATGAGGCCTAGCCGGCGAGCTAGTGGACCTGCAAAGATAGTGGAGATTGAAGAGAGTATGTAAGCACTAGAGAGGATATCTCCCAGAGTTGACTTGCGGATGTTGTCGAATTTTCGGTCCATGTAATAGACCGTCAACGAATAGGGACACATGCCATCGGCCAAGGAGTCCACAACAAGCAGAAACCAGAGTTTATACATGATGTGGCGTGTCTCTTTGGATATGGTGGCGAACATACTTTTCTTTTGGGATGTCTCAGGCTGGCTCGGTTGCGAAGCGGGCATTCGATCGTCCTCGTTCTCATCCTCAGAATCATGACCCCCCATTTCATTTAGTAAGATCTCTGATTCCTCAGCAGGCTCTTTCTCCGAGACTTCGTTGCCTCACATTTGTCGCTTAGGAAAAGTGTGAGAATGACATTCACAGTCCCCATTGCACAGTACAGCCAGAAAACTGCATGGTAAGCATCCAGTAACTCCCAGCCGTCCCTCGCCCGTAAAGATTCCACAATGCGTCCAGAAACTTCCGTCCCAATCGCAGATCCAACACTGGCAATCGTGACATACCACGACAGGACGTCTGATCTCGTCGTAGGTGTGGTTAGGTGCGACAGAGTAGATTCCTCAATGGCTCGAAAGGGCCCAAAGTCAGAACCCGTAGCACTAATCACACCAACCACAGCAGCAAAAAGCAACGCCCAGAAGTTATCAGACAGGGCAAATGTTGCTCCTGATAGCACCATCAAGACTGATCCGGCGGTGAGAACTCGTCGGCGTCCCACTCGATCAGCTATTAGCGTGAGTAAGAGGGAGAGCAGGACATCGCCGATAAGAGTCAAGGTCATGAAGAGCCCGATGTATTCATCAGAGAAGTCGAGAGCGGAGAAGAACAGGGCCATGATGAGGGAGTTGGTGCCATAGGCTAGCATGCGGGTGCATCGAGAAAAGATTATAATCCATGAGTCTTTCCCTGTGTCATGAAGAGATTTGAGACCGAACTCTCGGTATAGCCATTGGAGCTTTACGAAGATGGCGGACGCCATTTTGGCGTGAAGTTGTGTTGGAGAACTATAGAGTTGAGATCTGATGGAGATTTGTTTTGTTTGAGCTGGCCCAGGCCCAGCTAGGTGGGAAGAATGGGGGTTGTGGAGTCGACATATTGATTTGATTGGTAGGCATGTTATGACGAATTTTCGGCCGACTTCGGCTTTTCCTATAACTATTATAGGCTTTCTTTTGCTTGGATCTGGAATAATTATATTTCTACCTTAATAGACAACACGGCTAATTGGAGGTTATAGAAAACAGCCGAAGAGACGATGGAGAATGATAGGAGTTTAGTGCGAAGGGAACCAACTACAGCGAACTCGATTATGTCTTAACTTGTTCTCCCTTGCCACTTAGTGTGAAACTGCGGGGAAGCTGGAGAAGGAGCAAGGGGCATGATAATCACGTACCGACTCCCCCTTACCGAGACGACTTTCGAAACCTACCACAAAGACTGTCTTTGACGATGTTTGATGGTGCTACTATATGCATGTCGTATTGAAAATTGACTGCAAACGTTTACAGCTGAGACAAAGAAAGGTGTTATGCCAATCACGCTAAAGAGTCTACTCCCTTGAGTTGTTAGAAATCAGCCCTTGTCAATCATACTTCTTTGTTGGCTGTTGCTATCTCAGTGAGCAAGCTTCTCTATGTCTGCAGCTTCATAAAGAAGGCTCCGAGCTCAATGCAAGTCCTGTCGCTACTACTCAATTCAAGTCGAAAGCCCCTAGATCAAATAATATTCTCATAAGCTGTCTAAAAAGACTTACACTCAGCTACCATCATATATCGAAGTTCAAAACGGCAAGTCATGAATAACACATTTTACCCGTTCCCACGACTCCCAGTGGAACTTCGTCTCATGATCTGGGATTATCTTGTTAAAATTCCATACGACCATGTTTTAGAAGTGTAAGTAAACTAGGATGTAACTCCTAGACCTCGAAGAGTTAAACCCACGCCCCTATCACTTGCCAAAGAACGAAGCTAACTCATTATCGGTCGTTTCCAGCCATCTCCGGCGTGATGTACTTTACCAGAAAGGCACCAAACCCTACGGTAAAAAGGCAATCAAAGCACATATCGCATATAATTACCACATTACCAAGTGTACCTGGACCATCGACCTCCTCGGCGTAAACCAAGAAGCCCGAGCTTACGCTCTGGCTGCGAATCCACAGTCCTTACAGATCAACAACGGCCCAATAGTATACTTCAACGCAAACAACAACCTCGTCCACTTCGACTACGAAGGCTTACATATCCTGCGGAACTGTGTACACCACCGCCAACACCCCGAGCGTATCTTGAAAGGCTTTCACAACATAATCCATCTGTCCATCGCCATGGGCAATACAGTTGTACTACACAAGTTAAGAAATATCCCCTTACCATGGGGAAACGTTCTATTACCGGCCTATGC
Source organism: Lachnellula occidentalis (assembly GCA_007821535.1). Classification (NCBI taxonomy): domain Eukaryota; kingdom Fungi; phylum Ascomycota; class Leotiomycetes; order Helotiales; family Lachnaceae; genus Lachnellula; species Lachnellula occidentalis. The sequence continues at coordinate 35,900 of QGMI01000179.1, read as the reverse complement.
CCCTTTGAGCGGCGTTACATACGTGAATCCCAACCACAGTCCTAATAATAATGGCATGCAAAATCTGCTGCTCCATTACCGGCCCTATAACAGAGCCCATTATCATAGATTGATCGCTCTAAGAAACCATCCAGGGCAAATAGCACTCATCAACCAAAAGAAAGTATGGGACGATACTCGCGTGAATAACAACCAGACGAATTATTTTGGGGGCCTTGCATGGTCTCTACTGCCCGGGAAGGGTCGAGGTCTGCAGCGGGCCCCAGAGCAGTAGGTCTTGAGATCATCATAAATGCGTTCGTTGGCTTGGCTTTTTGAGTTCACATTAGATATTTACATGGACAGTTTTCTTCATTATAAAACAATGCACTTGTCACCCTTATATTGTTCCCCGTAATTCTCTAACTAAAAGTGCATCGACTTCTACTTGCACGCACGCAACTCTTCAGACATCTCAAAGAGCTAGAGCTTGGGATTTGTATTGAGATTGCATATGCTCTACACACCTACTGGTATCCCCTAAACTAACTCTCGCTGACGTGAACATCATACAGGGCTAGTCAAAGACGCCCTGTTTGTTCTCAGTTTCACGTTAGAGGGGGTGATTGAAGTAACATGACATTGTATGGCGGGGCACAGCTTCCCCTGAAGGGGGAGGCAGGTAGTACTAGTGTCTAGGTACAAAAAGAGGGATAGCGAAAGGGGGCCTGTAGAAAGCAACGGTGTTTCATAAGCTAGATGGTGATCTGTAATGCAGTTCAACCCTCACAAAACACAACACTTGAAGTGACATGAGTCTGTACTGCGGGGCACAGCAACAGCTTCCCTTGAAGGGGGAGGCAGCTGTTGGGTGGGGAAAACCCCACCTGTTCTCGTGCGAAGTCGTATATAGATGCAGAGAAGGTGTAGAAAGTAACGGTCTTTTGTCTGATTTCCACCATCTGTGCTGCACTTCAACCCTCACCTCACAAAACACTTCATAAATACATAACAGCATACAAACCGTCACTCCACTCAACAAGCAATGCATAAAACCCTAGGGATGGTAGCCCCCACCATCCCCCTACCTTTCCCGTTCCAAACCACAAACTCCATCCAAAACTAATCAATCAATCAATTATACACCTCTCACCCCGTCAGACGCCACAAAACCCCGCGAACAGAAGCACAGCACAGCACAGCACAGCACAGCACGAAAGAACAAGCAACTAGCAACTCGAACCATGAATCTAGCTGAGAGATAATACACGTCTCCTCTTCCATAAAAGAAATCAAGGAAATGAAATGACGACTTCAGCAGCACTCACTACAATCGCATTCTCATTTTCATTTTCATTCTCATTTTCATTCTCACCCACTCTACGCCCCCTTCTTTTATAGAGTCACATTCAGACCCTGTTCAATTTAACTCAATTTCAGTTTCGATTTCTTCAACTATCCCTTCACCTATCCACCCTTCCAAAACGGCAAGAAATATCAAATACACTATGCCTTCCTTCCTTCACCACAGCAATATCAAAGAATCAGTCATCCCAATCTTGCGTACGCATTTACATTTGCATATCCCACCCCCTCCTCAAAATAACCAGAATGATCAATTGATGAAAAACACAAGAGAACCTAGTTGAAAACAAGCCGAGCGTGATAAATAACATTTACAAACAAATTACATTTCAAGAGTGGACAATTCATTGCTTTTTGCGTTTGGTTGGTTTCCCCCAAGCAAAGGAAAACAGATTGAGTGAGAGAAAATGGATGCATTTTGTTTTCTGCTTCCAAATTGTATCTTATCAAGGAGTAGGTAGGTAGTAACACAGGTATGATTATGAAAAATCCACTCCATCCATCCTTCACGCCGAGGACGAAGAAAATGTCAAGTCAGCTACGTAATTCAGATTAAATTAATGTCCGTAGTTGCCACCCCATCCACCGCGCTGTTGCTGTCCAGTGTTGCCGCCATAGTAGTTGCCACCGCCGAATGCTTGGTAGCCTCCATATTGGCTGTTCTGGCCTCCTGCCTGGTGACCGCCAGCTCCGCCGAGACCACCGTATTGGCTACCGGCTTGGGAGCCATGAAGTCCATGACCACCCTGCTGTTGAAGGTGCGCTGGATATCCCGCGTAACCTCCTTGTTGGGATTGTGGGGGAGGAAGAACTGATCCTGGAGCCGTGTTTGTTGCGGATCCGGGTCGGTTGGCTTGGGAGAGCGATGGGCTTGGGCCATTGGCTGTCTTGGAGTCACCAAAGGGCTTCAAGTCATCGCCACCTTGCTGGCTGCTCTGGTTGGGGTTGTAGTGGCCCTGGTTTTGACCTTGGTAAGATGATCCTCGGCCAAATGCATCATGTCCACCGAAAGCACCACTGCCACCCAGGCTTTGGGGTGTCTGAGCAGATTGTGCTGATCCAGCACGACCGTAGTCTCCTAATCCGCCTAGAGCACCGTCACGACCATGCAACGATGATGCTCCACCAAATCCACCCGCGGCAGGAGAAGAGGCATGCTGATCATAAGGAGCACCAGGACTCATACCGTAGCCCTGGTATGGTTGTTGAATACCCCCCTTTGCACCATAAGGCCCTGCTGGGTAGTTTCCACCGCCATATCCTGGATACTGGTTCATGTACGCAGCGTAATATGGGCTGGAAAAGTATGGATGCCCATATGGATATGTGCCTGGTTGTTGTGGACCGGGCTGGGGCTGAGCACCACCTTGGCTAGCCCCTGGTTGCTGCGGCTGAGCAGATGGGTTGGGAGTGCTGTGACCGCTGTTTTGTCCCTCTCCAGCAGTGGCATAGCGAGATGGAGCTTGCTGCGTACCGCTTTGTGGGAACTGAGATGACGCCTCTGATTGAGGACCATTGTACCCACTAAATGCGCGCTGTTGGGAAGCTGATCCATCCTGCTGACCTTGAGCACCTTGTCCCTGAGCTCCGTACTGTTGATTGTAGTAGTTCTGGTAGGCATTTCGCTGTTGCGGATCGGAAGTATAGTACGAAGAGTAGTCATTTGGCGCGGAAGAGAAAGCTCCGGATTGTCCAGATGGAGGGGGAGCTTGGGACTGGCCTGGTTGATTGGGATAGCCTTCGAAGGGGCTTTGAGTCGATGGAGCCTGTTGGCTGAAGGCATCGTATGGTTTTTGCGGCAACGACGAGGACTCCTGAGCACCCTGTGCATATCGACTGTATTGACTGAATTGCGCGTTGGCCTGAGGACCGGGTTGAGATGTGCCTGAGATGTCATTAGCTTGTACTCCTTTCTAGTAACTTTGCGCCGAGGACTAACCAAGATTGCTCGAGACAGGTGGAGGGCTGGGAAGACCAGGGGCAGCTTTGATAGTGTTAGGATGTGATTCGACAAACATCTTATCGGAATACTCACCAGTCGCGTGACTCGCTGCTGGCAGGCCTGCTGGTTGTTTGGGAGTCGGGAAAGTTTCCGAGACAGGCGCAGGAGGTAGTGAAGCTCGGGGAGGAACTGGGGAGTGCTGCGGTGGCTGCCCACGAGTCTCAGGCTCCTCGCGATCGCCATCAACATCCTCTTCTCCGGATCCATTTAAGTTGAAGGCACCAAATTGAACAGCAGCTCGATCCACCTCCCGGTTTCCTGGCATACGAACGGCCTCTTCTTGATCAAGAACCCGACGTTGGTAACTAGGGGTTCGTGCAGATGTACCAGTCGCCTTCAAAGCAGAAGCTTGGAACCCGCTCGCAGCAGGGCGTGCTGCCTGTGCTTGTCCTTGTTGTAATGCAGAGTATTGGGTAGTACCGGAGGCATTTCGAGTATCCCAGGAGCTAGCGGCAGTACTGGCAGCGGTAGCAGATGGGGCGGGAGCAGAAATATCTGGGAGTTGTTCGAGGTTGTCTTCGGTAAGTTCGTCTTTCGAGGGAGTGATCGCAATTTCGGGTTGTCGACGGTGGTAGGTTCATCAGGGGATGGAATGGCGAGTTCGACCGAGGCAGGCTGGGCAATAGGGGACTCTGGCTCCGTGGTAGGGAGTTCGACAGGTTCTTCCGACTTTGTAGGTTCCGCAGGCCTGGAACAGTTGTTAGCAACTTTAGCATTGAAAATTTGCGACGTGCCATACTTCTCAATGGGTTCGGCTGCTTTCTTGGGAACTGGCGCAGGTGCGAAAATGCTTGCCCAGCTCTTCTTAACACCATCAGGAATAATGCTCGAAGCGGCCTTTGTAGTAGCAGTAGCAGTTGAAGAAACGGCTTCTGTAGCAGTAGCACCCCAACTATCCTCGGTGGACTTCTCAGTGGAAGCGGGAGTGTCCCAGGCTGGGGCTGGGGCTGCCTCATTCGAGGCTGGAGTATCCCATGCGCTCGTCTCGGTCGTAGGGATAGAGATGACTTCATTCTCCTTGCGTGACCCATTTGTGTGTGCGACAGAAGCTCCGCGCCCTCTTCCACCTCTGCCTCGATCTGTGCCACGACCGCGGCCCCTGCCAGTATCAAAGCCAGCTCGACCGCCGCGCGAACCACGAGGGTGATTGGTAGCATCGCCGAAAGATGTGACAGTAGCGTCCTTGACCTTTGATCGATCTTTCTTGTTCTTCGATACTTCTCCCCACTGCGAGATGGTGCCTATGGTGATTTGTTAGTAAACGGTGCGGAAGCAGCATCCGATCTGCGCCATCTTCTCGAGAGCTCAGACGTATATTGGGAATGGCCTCACCATCAGTGATGTGATCAACCGTAGCCTCCAGATCGCCATTGGTTTCTTGTAGAGCAAAGACAACGTCTTCGTCTGTCCAGTCGGGGAACATCTCCTTGATTGTCGAGACCTTGGATCCGTATTGCTTCTTCATTTGGCCGATCTCGCCCTCATCTTCGATAGATACAGCCGGTGTGCTCTCTGCCTTGTCGCCATTGGTTGCGTGAACTCTACCGCCGCGTCCTCCTCTGGTAGAATAGCCTCCTCGGCCACCGCGAGCTGAGCCCCTACCGCGAGGCGCGGTGGGTCTGGATTGTACCTCAGACATTGTGTGGGAAGGGGGGGATGTGTGTAATTGTAGACAGAAGGCAGAGAGTATTTCGGAGAAGTGGTGGAGGGAGAAAGTGAGGCTGGTTTGTTTATGCGGAGGAGTTTGGGATTGTTGCGAAAGAGGAATGACGAGAGGGCAGCAGCAGACAGCTGATTTTGCGCTTAGGGTCCTTAGGCGAGTAAAGTCCTTTCTCTGTTTTGGACTTCTATTGCGTTGCCTTGGGACTTTTGGGGTAAGAAAACAAGGTGCACAAGACTGATGGGTTTCGGACCATGCAGTGCAAAAAATGAAGTTGTACAAAACTGTCCTTTGGCGGGAACTGGGGCTTTTCTGGAAGTCTTTCGTAGATTTGATTTGAGAGCTTGGGTTCTGCGAATAGAATACATCCAGGACGGGCGTCGTGCATAAATCTTTTATTCAGCGCTCCCCTTTTTCCAAAAGCGGCTTAGACCTGCATAAACCACATCACATGACCATTCACCCCACATCTTCACGACGACGACCTCATGCCACTGCAGAGCCTCATTGTTGACTTCAGCAGCTACAGCTACAGCTTCAGCAGCGATTAGTATAGAGTCAGAGTCCTCCGTCTAATGAGCCTCATACCCCGACTCAACGTCTATCTTTCGTCTACGAATTACCGCATCTTGTCGAAGCCGACTGCCAGAGAGGCACCATGTTCAATGCCTCCCAGAAGCTCCTACTGAGCTCGACACCCAGCGTGCAATTGCGCGCTCTATTGCACCCACCCATGCCTCTAACCCCACGCGAGTCTCGAAACCTCCTCAATCTCCTCACCACATCGTTCCGGAAACATCTCGACAAAGAGCATGGACCCCTCACATCCCTCCCAACAGAAGCAGAGTCAAAGTCAGCCCATACACCGAAGAACTATCGTTCTCCGAGCCATACTCGGCGAAATTCACAATCCGAAAAACATGCCGCAGACCTACATCTGAGCAGAGTGTTGGGCAACCCCCTGCTGATGCCTTTGGGCCGTGTCCGACATGTCCTTCCCAAAGATCCCATGCTTGTCTTTGAGGCTGCAGTTGCGAAGGGCATGATGGACATCAGTACGGCCAGCAAGTGTTTGTGGGCAATGAAACAAACGATTATACAATCTCGTGTGCTAAACGTTCGGGATGGAATGAGAGATTCAAAAGCCGGGACAACCGTCTTGAAGTGGTTGGTATCAAGCGGACAAGCGAACAATCTCGACTTTCTTCGCAACCAGGAATTTGCTGTCATTCTTATGCAATACATGATCGCTGAGGGGATGCAAGATGCGTGTTGGGATTGGATACTGAAAAGTTTCAAGGACATCCCGCGCATTTTTGCATCATCTCCTCACTCGGACGAACGAGATCGCCTTGTGGTGGATATTAACAGACCTTTCCACTGCTTTCTTCTCGCTATGACTACACGGGGGAATAGCATGGATGATGGGTATGCTGCCATGAGCCGAGCTATCGGATATCTTGACCGTTTGTCCTTGGAACAAGCGCGAGTAGTATTGGGTGGGTCTGTGTCCTTTCTCATTGGTTTGACAAAAACTACGAATTGGGGCCGCCCCGGCCCACCAGCTTCCGAATCTAACTTCGATTCGTTTCTCCAACACATACCAATTTCGAGACCACGTTTCAAATATGACCTTGCCCACCTTTGGCTTCTTCATCCTACTCGGCCAAGCGCGGAACTTGCACTTGAACTGCTACGAGAGGTTCACACATATGGAGTGCCGCTCATTATCTCGGAATCAAAGAAGTTGGGCAGTTGGCAACAGGGTATGGATAGCAGGATCATGCATCTTGGGCTCGAAGCAGCCAAGTACTTGCTGAAACAGGATTTATATCGGGAGGCGGACGAGGTTATGGCATGCTTACGGCTACACTTTGCTACCCAGTTGGGTATGCAGTCGCGCAAACAAGAGGAATTAGTAGATTCGGAGGCGGAAGCAGCAAGTCTTGAGATGCTTGACAATCTCAAATTTGCATGAAGATATGGGTGAAGCTTGCCGGAAAGCCACCTGCATTATTGGCGTTGGGGTTATTGAAATTGAGCGGAATTCAGGCGTACCAAGGTTGATTTTTAGGGAAGTTTCAAGAGATGGAAGATAGCTGGACGGGGGGTAAGAATCGGAGAAAGATAAACAGTGCAACGAATAGTTTACACTTCTATACTCATTCGATATACTGAGCATCCTTCAAACACGTAAACATACCACGAACCCACCTTCACCCCACATCCGAGGAAGAATGGATGTGGATTACTTCAGCATAGTTCAGGTTGATATCTGCATCAAGGTCCGCTCTCATCGGCCGTACTCTCATGACGTGATGCCCTGTGATGACCTGCATTAGCTACGAGGAACTTGATTAGTAAGATGGCACCAATCCAGGCACCGAATACAAGTCAGATCGGATGTTTCTCTACATGACATGACATGAATAGACCTGGGAATAGCATCATCTTTGAGCCTTTGCAGCACTCAATTCGAAGCATCATGGACCATGGGGTCAAGGGCGGCTCAAGAGTAAGTATCTATCTCCCCTATGTATCACAGAACAAACACTCGTCAGATGATATTTCCATTCCCAGCTTCAGCCAGCTTCAGGTTCAGTTTCAGCTTCCCCGCATTCCATCACCTACCTCACGTAGCGGGCTCGGGATTCGCTGGCTGGCTGGCCTGGGCTCCTTTCATGCGACCCACACTCCTGCTTCTGTCCACCTCCCCCCTCTCTGATTGGCCAATGCTCTCTCTCCTCCCTCTCTGATTGGCCAATGCTCTCTCTCCTCCCTTTCTGATTCGCCAATGCTCTCTCTCTAGTCTGGTCCTTACCTCACTCAGCCTTTCCCTTCCCTTCCCTTCCCTTCCCTTTCCTTCCCTTCTTCCCTTCCAGCCAGCTCCCAGCTCCCAGCCCAGCTCCCAGCTTCCCTGCTTCTCGTACCTCGACTCGAGTCCAGAGCTCCACTCCACAAGCGTCATTTACACTCCGCTCGGATTTCTAACCTACCCTTTCTCTCAACTGAACTCCTCTCCGTCTCTCTTCTTTCCCTCCACTCACATACAACATTGTCGCAAAACATCAATTCCATCAGCGCATCACTTTTATCAACAGTACCTGAATCGCAAACTCCTTCTCTACCGACCGAGTTACCCTTATTATATCCACTTTCGCGCATTGTTTGGCATACGTCATCGCAACATGTCTACCCAAATTGAAGAGGGCGACAAAGGTATGAATAGCTCTTTTCTCGGCTGTACTCTCTTTCGCATTGCAATTACAGTATGTGCTTTTCTGGACTTCAAAACCACAATGGGTTCAATAGTCCTCACTACGTCCCACATCCTTAACTCCGAGCCGCCCCCACGAACGCGCCCACTCCATTCAAACATCCCAATTCCCTAACATTATCATCCAGCAGCAAAATACTGACACAAACACAGTTTCTTGGAACTGGAACGGTTCCCATCCATCCGGCACAGCCTCCGAAGTCAAACCCGGCGAAGTAACCGTAACCTCGCACCGCGGCAACGACATCAGCAAGACAGGCGACGAATCCAACCCCGCCGTGCATATCTCGCGCCCTGGCAACGATGTTGTCAAGACTGCCAATGAGCTAAAGGTTGAGAGCAAAGGGGAGCCTAATGGAGATAGTACCGAAGAGTCGAATGACGATGGTAATGACGACGGCTCACCGGCCCCACAAGAAGAGAAGAAAGATCCCGAGGAAGCAAACACAGGCGACAAACGCACCGTGGACGAGGAGTCCTCTGCAGATGCCGAGGAGAAAACCGATGATGCGAATGATGCGAAGAAGCAGAAAACCAGCACCGACGCCAAGACAAACGGAACGAACGGAGAAAAGAAAAAAGCCGGACGACCTAAGAATAGCAATGGGCCCAAGAAGGAGAAGAAGGCTCCTACTGTCGGTAGAGCGCAGAGACAGACGCGGAGTCAGGGAGCTCCTAGCACTGACAAGGCTTAAGATTACATTGGGGGTGTAAACGGGTATGGTATCGGTGCTTTGGGGTTGTATTGGGTGGGCGGTTTGTATATATTAGTTTTTTATCTGGATAGAAAAAGGAACTCGGGTTGCATTTCCCTGCTTTTACTAAATCGTCTCGTCTCGTCTCTCCTCTTGTGAAACTTTCTCCCTGCGCAAGATGCTTATTTATTCCTTCCTTCCTTCGGATATCATCCACTGGTTCCGCGCCCTCCTCTCTCTCATCTATATTTTCCTTTCCTTTCATTTATGAACCATCTCATCCCTCCTTTATTCCTCTAGCCCACGCTCCACGGTATGGAGTCACCAATTCCAACTACACCCCTTCGTAGTAAACACTATTCATAGACCTCTACACCCAAAAAAAACATAAGAAAATCATCGTAATATTTCTACCTCGCAGTAGATTCTAAACCTACTTGCTTCGGATTCCTAATGCTTAAGAAAGGCATATTTGAAAGGTACTATTATTTGATTTGAGGTATCAAGTCGTAGTTGCAAGAACTACCGCGCAGATAGTAACATTATGTGCGTTAGGTAGTCGTCCTTGCAGTCCCAAACAAACCTATCATCTAAAGAACATAAACATTCGGATCAAGCTTGTCTATAAACCTAAGCAAGGGCTTCGAATCCTGCGAGCTCAGCCAAAGCACTGCACGGTTCGCTGCCCACAGCCCAATAACAATCGCCTCTTTCTCATCGATACTTACTTGCTCCTCTGCACCAGGCGCCATCACCAGGTCTTCATCAAGCGTCCAGCAAGCCTGTGCATGGCCAACTACGGCACCATGTGCGCAGGAGTACCACTTCAGACTCTTATCTGCGTAGTTGAAACGGAAGACCCCGGTACGTCTGTTGTCCAGATCCTTTTTGGCAGCTGTGAGCGTTGCATTTATCTGTTTGTACTGATGTTTTGTCTCCTTGATGGCGCTCATTTGCTGCGTGTGCTGCCATAATATGTCCTGCTCCCATTCAGGGACGGTACCCGGAATTAAGATGTATTCGTGCACCTGCTCGAGCTCCTGTTTTCAGTCAATAAGGATGTTGTGAAGAGCCATGTTGTGAACATACTAGCGGCTGAAAAGTGAATTTGATTTCAAAGAATTCCAAGGTTGCCAAGCTCAGGTGTTGGAGACTCATACGTGTAAATGTCGGTTGCAGCCCGTGTTTTCGATTCCTCTCCTCCGTCTCATTCGCTTCCTCAGACTCCACGCAGACCTTCTTTTTGATTATTTCGTATTCGCTCATCTTTTCTTCCATGTCCTTCAAGGACTTCTTAATCGTCTTTACCTCCTCTTCAATTTTGCCATATTCTTCCTCCCTTTTCTTGAGATCAGCTTCCTGTCTGCTCTTATCGTCCGTTTGAGGCTGTTTGACAGTCAAATCAGCCTGGGTAGGACCATCCGCGATATTCATACACAGATTCGCAATCGCTCTCTCAATCTGCCGTCGGAATCCACCATCAATCATAAACAAACTTCCAATGGCCAGTCTTAGCGGCCTCACATGCTCAGCCTTCAGTAAGCCCTCTAGCGCCTCATGGAAAGCAAGATAATCCACCGTCTTGTGCGGATGAAACCCTCTTCCAAGATGCCATCCAAGTGCTTTGACAGGCATCTTGATCCCGAAAGCTCGGGTGAAGTTTAGAGCCAGGACATCATCTCTCTGAAGGATGTTGGTAGCTGGCTTCAGGAATACGGTCCAGAACCAATCTTTCCAGATGAGACATCCCCACTCGTCCCAGCTTAAGCCGAGGAGGACGCGGAGCACTCTCGAGAGGTCTTTCTTCCATATTACCCAGCCGCGGCCGGGGTAATGGACCCAGGGGCCTTGGACTTCGAAATCGGTATCCCGATCAGTTGTGGACTCGCTACTGAAATTTGAAACTGTTTCCATATCCTCCACACTGGCCCTGGACCTATCATCCTCCGCTTTTTCTCTGTCGTCGTTCTCAGGCCGGTATTTGACCCGCGCATCTGGCTCGAATGGGAGGAATTGAAGAATCAAGGGTGGCGGAATACCCAGACACCTCATTGCGTTCCCAATTGATACGGGTATATCATTGGATCTCTGGAGCCGAAAGGCCGGCTTGTTCTTCGACAAGTTTCTCCTCCGAAACAACCTTCCAGCATCATACGCCGCATCCTCAGGGCTCTCCATCGATATCACCGTCTGCTGGCTCCCCAATAAACCACACGGAAGAAAGCCATGTGCGAGCCAGAATTGGTCTTGGAGTGACAGACGATCAATATGCTCCACATGGGCGGGTGGAAATATCTCTCGCTTGGTATGAGGCACGAAGGCGATGGATGTTAAATAGTTCCAGTCCCCTTTATTTCGCCCGACGGCTTGCATGGTCCCCGTGATGCCGTATATCATGCTCTCGGATTGTTTTTGGATCTTCCAGCCACCGTACAGGCCACGTTCAATGACAATGTCTTTCATAATCTCGCTCTCACTCTCACTTTCGTCAGACAAGAACTCGGAATCAGACACAGCATCCTCCACTGGTAGGAACAAGCGCTTCTTCCTCTTCTCAACAACCTGCACCCGTTCAAATCCGACCCCTGGTTTCCGCTTTTTCACTTTCTCACCCTCCCCAGCAAAATGCCGCACCTCAGCGCGCTCGCCCTGGAAATCCCTCCGGATCCCCGTCATCTGCAGCACGCCCTTATCCTTCCTCATCCCATACCGCCCCAGCAGCCCAAGCAGCAGCACCCAATGCCTCGACACCACCAGCGCCGTCCGACTATTCACAACCTCCAGCTTCCCCCCTCTTTCGCAACCCCAAGCCCAACAGGGCAATTCGTAACACCATCTCTAACCTCATACGCCTCGAGCAACTCCGCCACCTTGGCCCACCCGGTATTCCACCGCGCGTACTCCGTCGGTCTCAAATTCAACACCCACGTGCTCAGCGCAGCCCGCCTCGGCACCAGGGGTTCGATGTCCAGCTCGTTAGTCCGATACGCAGGCGCCAAGTCAGGGACTTTGTTTTCCGGAAATGTGCAAGCCGTGCCGTAGATGCCAGCCACGAGAAATGTATTTCTGATCGCCGTCTTGGATCGCGTTGTAAGCGCGGTTGGTGTCGCTGAGTGCCGCTTGTAGAGCGAGGTACGGCCCGATGATCCCGATCAGCGCGAGGATGGCAAAAGCGACTGCAACCCAGGTGCCGATGTCGCTGGTGAGTCCTATGTTATCGGGCATCGCTCGCGCTGATTAAGAGGAGGATTGTTTACTTCGAGGTGGAGACTTTATATTTGTAAATTTTGTAAGTCGTCGCTCGCTAAGATGGGCTTATTTCTAAGTAATTGAAACTAAGCTACTTTAGGAAAATCTCTATTATATAGATGAAACTAAATCTTTATAACACCTTTATTTGAAATTATTCAATTACTATTAATACTATCATATAAGTAAACCCTCTATACTCTATCATCTCCTTTGTAAACATCTGACATAGTTACTAAGTAGTACTAATAAGATACTTGGAAGTTATAAAATGTGTATTTGTGACTATATCCACCTGCTGCTTCTCTTCGTTGATCACTTTTGGCAATAAAAGTCAGCTGATTGTCTATGGACGGTCCGGTCTTCGCTCGCCCCCCTTTCTTGGCACGATTTCCCTTTTGGGATTTTTGTTGCACTTCGACGATAGCTCATGCGGAGCATATGCTGGTCAAGGATTTCACGCTGGTCAGAAAGTGTTTTTATACACCACTTGATGAATTAATTATAACGACCCCCCAATCGTGTGTTTTACAATAGAGATCTGCTTTTATTGCTGCTTGAGTAATTTACTTTTGCTAAATGTATACTTGACGTAATTCAAGTTTCTGTTCATCTCTCTTCACACCCGCAAGCTTCCCCGTGGCATATTGCCGATCAAGAGTAGTAACAACACGGATCAAAACCTCGAGCTGCGCAATCGCCTGCTCATGATCGTATTTTGACCATCCGCCGTCCATCATCGAAGTCCCTGCGCATATCAGCCTGAACGCTCTTTTCATCAATCAATGGGGGATGGAGAGTTGAACCTACAGAGATAATCAGGTTGTGGAATGATACTAGACGGACATGTTTATTAGCAGATATTGAGTGATGAGATAGGGGCGAGCTTATATTACCCAATTGCGGGAATATTACTGTATCCCAGTGTACTGGATCCACCGACACCATACCATTTCGAGAGCGTGCCGTTGACTACAAGGGGATCGAGCAATGCCATCCGGAGGGAGTCAGGAGAGCCATTAAAAGCCTCGAGATAGACTTGGCGCAAGTTGTCGCTGAAACTTGACGAGTTGCTATGTGCGCGGTATTTAGCACTTGTTTATTTATCTCTTTCCTTGTATTTGTTCGCCCAATTAAGGGGAGAAAACAGTCACTTACGCGTTTGTCCACATAGGCTCGAGACGACCCGTGGGTGAGTAGACTGGACCCCAGGGAGTGGGGACGTCTTTCCATTGAATGGCTCCCAGATGCTCCATGTTTATTGAGGCTTTGGCGTTGGTCATGAGGTCTGGACGTTGGGCCATCCATGATGATTCGTTTAGTTTGCCGGTAGCTGGAAATGGAACGTGTAAGCATATCTTTGGATCGCAAAACGAAAAGTCTGAAGGAAGGAAGAAAGGTAGTGTACCAAGATGCCCGGTTGTAATTACGAAGCTAAGGGTCCTGGTCAGTAGGAAGATTATGCTGTGCATGGAAACTTACTCGAGGTTTATGCTCAGCGGATGGCGTGAGAAGTATTCAGCGAGAGTTAGCATCATGATTGGACCTTCTCGGTATCAGCCATAGAGTCACCTATTCGAAACGAGCGGTATATATGACTGACCATTCTCCTCAATGATTGACGGCCCGTCACCTTGACTGGTTAGCTAAAGTCACATATAAGATATCGCGCAGGCACTCACTATGAGTGTAGAGCAGAATCGTATCCGTGGCATTCTTCGTGCCCTCAAGATGGCTGATCAGCGTGTAAGTAGGCGCCTGTGAGCTAGGCGCATCGAGAACCACTCTCATAGTATCAATTTCACCCCCTTTGATAAGAGAACGGATGCGCTCTCCCGTCGAATTGCCCACATAAATCGTGGGGCATTTATTGGTCAAGTTGCCCTTGGGCGCTGATGAAGGGAGCCATTGGAGAGCGGCGTTTTCGTCTGATGTGTCGGTCCAGGACAGGATGGCGGCTGAGACGTTGAGGTCGTTCATAGCTATAAGGAAAGATGTCAATCTGATTGCCGCATGAAGGTCGTGGACTAGGGATTGGGGGCTTACTCTTGAAATCGAGCGTCTTGGCGGATATCCAGTGGGGGTTGGTCAAGTTGCCAAGCTAAATGGAAATGTCAATCAGTCAGGAACATTTTTTCCAAAAGCCGATGCTCACCTCAGGGATATCCTGCGTTGAGATGTTGCGCGAGGTACTTTTATAGAAGTCAGCTTATATAATCCGCCTCAGTTATCTTGGGGACTTCTCCACTGACCCAAATAGAGCATAATTCGGCTCGCTATAGTTCTTCGTCACAGTCGGGTTATCAAAAAATGCAATCGTCCCTTTCTGCAGGTTATTCAAGTCAAGAGATTTGAAGACAGCCGTTTCCGTATCTGGATCTACAGCATAAGACCCCGCATCGTGGACTTTGCCAGTGATTCCAACGGCGCCCGAATCCCCAGAATACGGATAATAACCCGTTGTAGGGAATCCAAGCTGGGTGCCGTCATGCAAGGTTGCTTCAATACTCCACCATCGCGGGTCCCATCTGGATTCACGTAAGTTCATTTCTGGGGCAAGGATACGTCGCGAAACTTCACCTCAAGAACGTATAATTCAGAGTACTCGTCGTCAGACCGGCCACATGCATCGCGCCGGCTACGGAATCAAGCATTGAGTTTTGCTGGTCGCTGCCAGCTACATTTGAGGAAAAGGAGGGTCAGCATAGCTTTAGTGGGGGAATATGATATGGACAGCGCTGGATATGGATCGAGAACTCACGTAGACGAGAGCCTCGGAGAGCTGTCTGGAACATTCGATCATACAGTCTCTGCTTGTCTAGCTGAGTGAGCGGCTCTTGCGCCCAGCCCGCTGCCAATAAGGTGGACGTGAGGAGTGGAATTGACAACCTCATCTTGGATGGTTGGGTTAGATGAAAATGAACTTCTACTTGGTGTCTTGAAGGTTAGAAGAGGTTGTTGAGCATTGGAACTTAAATCAAGAATTGAATCCGAGATAGTCCTGCTTATGTAGATCTTCAGATCCACTTTCCCGAAATACCCTCATTATGGAAAATCATCCGAACAATTCCTTTTTAGCTGGTCTTCTTGTTCATTGTTTTTCTAGGCTATTTAGCGCAGACGTAATAGATCCCGCACATATACTCGGGTTCTTTTTAGGTCTGACACTCCCCACTACGTGGCGTAGATGAATAGACTCCCACGGATATGATTGGTTTATACCCTAGTATTAGTGTCTAAAACAGCGGGACCGAAGCAATCTCAAAGTTTGATTCGCATTGAAACCCTGTCTTTGCTGATATCTAAAGTATCTAAGTGGCCAGAGTATAGAAGTATCGAGTAAATATAGTAGATATGAAAGTTGAAAGAGAAGTGAGTAACTGGCTCTTTACCCTAGCGTAAATCGGCAGAACAGCACGTCAGATGATAGCTGAAGCAATCTTAAAGTGAGACTTCTTATTTGGAGCCTCGTGTTTCATCGGACCTAGTCTATAAGCTCTCTAAGTGGCGCAGAGTGTAAACTTATGAAGTAAAAATTGACTCCACTATCAGACTTAGAAGAAGCGAGTAAGGTCATTTCAGCCCTAGCGGGTAATCCAGAGGTAAAATCCATGTTAAAGGGCTTCCCATTATTCTCATTGGACGGTAGAATCCAACAAAAGTGAGAATATGCTACCCCACATTTATTGCGTCCCAAAGTCCATACACTAGCGTTATTGAATTGTGACGCTATTCAGGACTTCGGTTCTCAAAAGGGTATGCGGGGTGAAGCTTGAAAATATGGGGAAATGTGGAGAAATAGCAACCAATCAGATTGACTATGATCGATCCTACGTCCTTGCCGAATACGAAACATAAGTGGGATGCCGCGTGGTCGTACGGGGTAAATGCCCGACGAGAGGACAAGTATAACTGTTTAGGAGTGAAAGTTTCCCAAAGTTTGGTGATAGAATGGTATACAGTGTTTTCGGTAGAGCTTTCGCCATTGGCCGGCTGACCCTCGTTTACTAGTAAAGGGGCTCAGGGGCGGAGCGGTAGGGGTTTATAGTTTCTTCAAAGCTACTTTGTAGGTTTTCTTGAGTCAACTATCCTTTCCTCTATTAACGCCTAGACACCAAGTATATCTCAATCATTACAGCCAGGCCAACGCCATCCACTCTCCACTCCATACTTCTCTCCTTCAATGCCCCAGCTTCGCTTTGGGAATGCTAATCGGATTCCCAGCCTGACACGCCCAACTTGACGACTCATTAACGTTTCCTGAGCCCGTATACTGCGCCTGGCTCGGATATGCACATATGGGCCTCTGGTTGACGACTTGTGTGATATCCTTATCATCCAGAAACTTGGTAGCGATCAATGAGTCCGGCGCGTCGCCCTTCTCGACCCAATCCATCATGGCAAGAACAACATCATGCTGCGCATCACTGAATCCCGGCACGCTGTGCGACGAGCTAGGGATAGTCTGCCCACCACCTGCAATGTACCAAGGCGCAGTGTCGCTGTTTCGACAGTGTCCCATTCCAGGAATCAAGAACATGCGATAGAAATCATCGAGGCTAGTGCTGCTCATAGCCGCCGCCACTTTCTCCCGGAACAAGATACTGGATCCGGCGGGGATGAGTGAGTCGCTTAGCCCATGATAATGGATCAGCTTACCACCGCGGCTTTGGAAAGACGAGAGGTCGAAGTCATCGGCGTTGGCACCGCCAGGGTTCAGTCGATCTGCCTGCTCTACAATTGACGTGTTGAAGGTAGTCCAGTTCCAGTTGGCATCATTGATGACCATGTCAGCAACGAAATCGGTGCCGAAACCGCTTGGTGCAGATGTCGATTTTGTCAACCCAGAGTAGTCGGCGCCCAGCGCAAAGGGTGGGAACAGAAAATGGCCCGACGGGTCACGCCAGTCGCTGTAGAGGGTGTTCAAGGTATCCAATTGCGCAGGCTGCAGACAGGCGGTTGTTTTGTTGCTGGAACATGCAAGAGTGGCCGAGGAGAAGTTGCAGGAGTAAGGGTCGCTGATGATACCATCGGACAGGCCGTCCTGTGGGTCACATTGCCGGTACATTTCATGCTTGATTGGGAGGAACATGTTTGGGGGGATACGGTTCGCGCCTGACTCGGGGAGGTTCCACATGCCGATCTGAACCACCCAGGGGTGTAGATGCGTGAGCCACCAAGGAGGAGAGCCAGCAACGACACCATCAAAGTCTTCGGGATAGAGTTGGACTTCTTTGAGGCCCTGTCGACCTCCGCCAGAGCATGCCGAGTAGTAAGAATATTGGACTGCGCTACCATAATAGGCTGCTATGATCTCTTTCGCCACCACAACAGAACCGTGCATCGCACGATATCCCCAATCGGTGAGAGCTTCAGTGTTGTTTATAGCCCAAGTAGCATCCCCTGCGCCAGAGTTGTGCCCGGAGCCTGTGGACATTGAAGCAAAGCCGTACTGCACAAAAGTCCCCATAGCAGGCCAGTTGATGCCGCCACCAAACCCAGTATTACCAGTCGCCATCAAGCGTCCATTGTATGTGGCGTTGGGACCTGCATTGGAGGGCAAAAAGACCCCGACCATATACGAGCTATGGGCCTGATAGACCTGGAATTGGACGGCACATAGTGCGGGTAATCCCGTCGCGTTTCCGGGGAAATCTCTATCTTGACTCCCTCCACCATAAGAGCCATTACTTGCGACTACTGTAGCCGAGAGTATTGTGGTATTTGCCGGGAGATGGGGAACAAACGCGTCTTTGGTACAATTGAGAGCTGCTGCGACATTATGGATATAGGGTGCCAATAACATACAAGAAA
The DNA here is from genome assembly GCA_007821535.1 of Lachnellula occidentalis. Lineage (NCBI taxonomy): Eukaryota > Fungi > Ascomycota > Leotiomycetes > Helotiales > Lachnaceae > Lachnellula > Lachnellula occidentalis. The sequence goes on along the minus strand of QGMI01000179.1, from coordinate 17,859 downwards.
CGGTAAAGACAGAGGAGGTACGCATCGTGGGCGTTCGGAGCAGATCGCCTTTGCGAATTCGAAATCACACTGGCATAAAAGAGAGATGCAAAAGAGTAAGGAAATACCGAAAGTTACGCGGTACGCAGCTATAATGTAAAAAAAGACCTATCACAAGGATCTGAGATAGTGGCGGACGCGATTGTTTTGACGCCAATTGGTTGTCGATCACGACGTTGCTTTTCCTTGGTACCCTGATGCGGAAGGTATCCTTGCGATAAGGTTAAGGATTTCCTAATTCGTTAAAGTGGTTACAACCCTTCCTCAAGCATCGTAGGAACATTCTGTTCTTTAACTACATTTGATCTAGATGACCAAAGCGCCAAGTTTCATAAGAGAAAGGGACGCAACATTAAGAGCTAGGAACAAATGCAATCTGGATAGAAAGTAAGAGTAACAATCACGTGACCAGATAGACACTCCCTTGTCAACTTTATGGCATGACGGAGAAGCCCAAGCCAACGATTTGTACAGCGATTGGACCTCAATAGCTACCTAGGTAGCTACGTCTCTTTGGACTTGCTTACACGTCAAGGCTCAGACCGGTTAATCTTAAAAGTGCCCCCTCGAAAATTCTCGCTTAACTCCATTGTGCAGCTTAGCTTAATATCCCTACTAAATCTTAATAGCTCCTAGGAGTAGGTAACTCTCTTGTATATACTCTCTTCTGCTTTGATCTCGTTAGTTAATCTATATCTTGAATGGTAAAAACATCTTACCTTTGCCGCTCCTCTAGCAAGTTAGCTTGCTGCTGCCGGCGTATAGACCCCAAAGGATCCCGAAGCCTTCGGTGACAAAGAATGGAACAACCACGAGGAAATGAAGGATCTGCCTTGCAGTCAGAGTTGATCATCAGGACCCCTTTGCAAAGTAAGCTGGAACTGGGTTTGTGCGACTTTCATTGGGTGGAATACCGGGCAGTGCGGTTTTTGGGAGGGGTTGGTACCCCCTGAAACCCTCCAAGGACCGCACTGCGCCAGAAGAGGCTCTATTAGACTTGTGGGAGGTGTGGGGCAATACCGTCGCGCGACGAGCTATAACAAATTATAATAACGAGGTGCTTGCCGGCAAAACAACACTACAAACGCTATCGTTGAGGTCATAGAAGAGGAGCTTAAAGTTGCAAAGGGGGAGAAAACTGATAAATGGATCTTCGTCTGGCAAATCACCCTATGTTAATATTTTTCGGCCAAATGGAAGCACCCAAAGCGCAACGGGCTTCTCTTCTCGTTCCGGTGGGCGAACCATGACTCGTCCGAGATAATATCGGTACTGCCTGCCGATTCAAAACTCGCCCCATTCACTCCTTAACAGCAAGTCGAAGTTTCAGCCTCTCGCGCCTTCCGCGTGCTTCTTTCTTTTGCATTGAACTGGGATATACCACATGGAACTCAACTCCAGGCTCTTGGTGGCGGGATTAATTTTGGTTGAAAGCGTGGAAATGTGCTGCTGCCATCGGAAATATAGAACTGGAATGTAACACTGGTTATTCTTATTGATATGATGGTGTACTATCAATCATATGTCCCTTCCTGCTAACAAATACCTATATTGGTGCAAGAAATAATACTTGCCTTCCTTTTCCTCCAAGAAATCAAGCATAGGACATAAACCTTTCCACTTATTAATCTCTCCACGCTGTAAAAATTTTGCCCCAAATCTCTCGAGAATTGCCGTTTCTTCTTTCATCTCAGTGTCGTTATAAGATGTGAACAGTGTTGGATGTTGGGCAGCTGCTAAGTACTGAACGGTGGGAAGCCATTCCTCTTCCTCCTCTTGCGAGAAACCAGTATGAAAACCAACCGCGAGGTCTGGCTTTTGATACCCATCAGTCATAACATAATCATGATACCCACCTTTCCAGAGCCTGAGTGATCTTGTGCGGGAAGTAGCAGTGCAAGCAGGGCAACATTCAAGCTTCATAGCAGAGTCGTCTGTTGATGTTGATGGCTTAGGCAATTCGAAACCAACCAAGGTGAGCTCCAGGTCTTTCAGTGAGGGTAGCAGGTGTAGTAGTTCTTCAAAAACCATCAAACTAGCAAGTTCCGGGCCGGCCGCACCGATGAAATGGAGCTTTAATGTCGTCCGCGTACTGATATCTGGAAATACTGCTTCTAATGCCGTCAGTATAGTAAGAGCCATTGATGAGGTGCCAGATGCGAGTCGTAATAAGCCCGCAAGCTTTACTGCCATCGGATCATCCGTCATTGGCTGCATTTCGGATGTAACCTCGGACATGTGTTCTCCTTTATCTGATATCCTAGTGAAGTAGTCATGCCAGCCTGTGGCCGTTGACAGTGGCAGATATGTCTCCCGAGGCTGCTCGGTGCAAAGGACCTCGAAATCTCTCTGCGTCATTCGCTGATGTTGGATGGCGAAGGTCTCGTCTTGTCCAATTGTCTGAAAGGTTTTGCACTCCGACCTTGGGTGTTCTTGTGGACAATCGGCACAGAAGGCCGCAATGCGACAAGTTTGGCATGGCCTGAGTTGGTTCTGTGATTCCAGTTGGGGTGCACTTCTATAGCAATGGCGGCAGAACGGTTCGTGCCTGTTTAAAATTAGGCTTCTCGTGAATAACGTAGCAATCCAGCAGAATGTACACTTACATCATAAGCCGATGCTGACTGTCCGTATATTTGGGGTTCTGGGCTTTGAACGCAATAATTTCCAGCCACTGTAGAACCAAATTAGAAGATGAATGAGTTTTGTGGGCGCGTTCTGCGCACCTTTGCAGAGCGGTACTGTTCATACAACATGGCAGTGCGAGGAAGCTCTGCCCTCCGCTTGTTCGAATCAGCGAGGATTTTGCATGTCTTCTTGTGATCTCTCTGCCAGTCTGTCTTTTGGCATTTTGGAGAGCAGTAGGAGACCCTTTTGCATGTGCCACATTTCTTCAAATTGGAAGACGCTGTAAGGCACGTGAAGCAGATGGCATGTCTGATTGCGAGGACCGGTGTACGAAGATCAGTTGCAGGTCCTCCGTTGCGTATATCCTCGTGATCCATGATGTCTTCTTGCCTGGCTTGGTCTGATGTGGAATTCTTCGCTTCTGATGGATTGTGGGGGATTAGAAAAATGAAGAAACGCGACGCACACGCCTCATCACGTGTTTGATGCTCTTGCTGAACGGGGGCCCCTATATGTTTTGACCCTGAGCCACGATCCACATCAAAGTGTTTATTGTGTGGCCTAACAGCTTTAGGTGCCTAGGAGTCTGTAAGTTCTGTATGTTCTACCCCCTAATTATCAAGTTGCTGGCACGAACACACGTGATGTTCGCAATAGTATTAGCGGCCAGATTACGAGTAGCGTGTGCTGGAACAAACCCATCCGCGCATCCTCCCAAGTGTTGACACTTCTTCACCATACAATGGCCTGGCTATTCACACCATCGTTTACATCGCGATGTTTTATGAGTCGTCCGCCCTTATTGCATGCATGCTATCAATTGTTTTGTCATCTGCCTGAGTTCCTTTTTTTCTAATTACAATTCTCCGTACCTCCGTATTCTATTTCAATTTACAACTCAACAATGTATCAATCTTCTTTTGCTTGTCCCCCGCACTACCAGTCTACGGCCCATAGCCGGCGTCTTCTTCAGCTCCTCATTCCTGTCGGACCGTTGGTGCTTGACCTCGAAGTTGGGCAGCAGACGCCACCTTTTCCTCAGTCTTCCTGCTTTCATCACTAGGCACCTTCTTGAAGGGGATCACGAGGGCCACAACGGCAGTTGCCGCTGCCCCAGCCATAGAGAAGGCGAAGACGTCTTTTATCCCACTCATATAAGCATCGAGTACAGCGGCAAGATCTCCACCGCTAAAGACACGATGAATGTCAGATGCTCCCGTGGCAAGGACCATGGCTGCATTAATATTGGGGGCAGTACTGGTAAGTTTCTGCAAGAGGCGGTTGGTGAAGATGGATTGTGCTGCTGTAACAAAGTAGGCACCGCTAATAGAGTTGCACACTGATCGCGTGGTTAGTGAAACAATAAGCATTAGACCATCGGTAGTTCATTGATACTTACTGAGCATGATACCCGTGGTCGATGCCACGTTTTCAGGCTTCGAGAAGGCCTGGAGTGCCGTCATTGGTATCTGGCTACCGAGGCCGAGGCCAAATCCGAAAAGAACCTGGGGCCCAATATATCGAGCTTTAGAAGAGTCAAGGTCCAGAGTATAGAGCAAGGCTGCACCAGCAGTAGCGAGCAACCCACTTGCCAGCTCGTAGGGCTGTAGAAGACGAGTTTTCATGACAAGAAAACCGCTGAGCAAGGAGCCGACGGCAAAGAATGCCAAAAAAGGAAGACTGTTGACACCGCTCCCAATAGCCGACTGGCCGTGGATTGACTGGAAGTAGATGGGAAGATAGAATAGGACTTGGAAGTTGGCACAATTTTCGCTATACGGAAAACCAGCTGTCAGCTGGTTTGAGGTAGTACCGAGAAAGAGTTTGCTTACATATAGCCGTACAAGGCATTGGCCCATGTCATGCGTGGTTTCAGTAGACGCAAAGGTACCATGGCATAAGCGCCCGAAAGCCACTCGGTGATAACGAACGCAATGGTTAATACAACCCACAGAACCAAGGTGGCAATTACGGAGCCGTCACTCCATGCCTTGCTCTGCCCGCCCCATTGGAGGGCCAAGGTGAAACAGATGAGCGAAGTGAGTAACAGAGTGAATCCCGGGAGATCAAGCTGGAACAGAATCTCCTTTTTGGTGGCTGGGGTCGGCTTGATATGCTTTGGTACGCGGAAGAATAACAACACCAAAAGGATAACCGGACCTCCAACCGGCAGATTGATCCAAAAACACCACCTCCATGTAACTCCGCTCGTGAAGGCGCCACCAATCAGAGGGCCCACGATAGTCGAGCACATGAAGACGCCCATCCAGAGACCGATCAGCATTGGGCGTTTCTTGGGCTCTGCTACATAGTTGATCATGAGAACCGAGCCGCCGATACTACCAGAACATCCCCAGCCCTGAAGAGCTCTGGCAACTATCAATGCTGAGCTATTCGGCGCTGTTGCGGCAACAATACTGCCGACCAAGAACAATGCAACCGAGGCAAGATAAACCAGCTTGGTTGAGAAATATTTGTAAAGTTTACCCCACATCGGTGAGGAGGTGCCGACGAGGAGGAAACAAGCACTTCCATACCAGCCAACATCATCGAGTTGATGGAATTCGTCTGTAATGGCAGGAATTGCTGTGGCGACAATGCCCTGCGAATAACGCCCGTTAGCAAAATGTTGTCTATCATTGATGAACAGTTACTGACAATATCCAAGGCTGCAAGAAGCGTGGTCAAGAAGATGGTGATCATGACGGCCGCCAACCGCCAGCCTGTCTCGTACTCGGGCTCATCACCATCTTGCCCAGCTGCAACGCCATTTTCCTTCTCGGGAAGAATCTCGTTGGATTTTGTCTGCTCGCTATTGTTCCTTGAGTCGTTTGTATGGCCAGCCGCCACTGCTGCCGCCATTGTGGTCTCACTGGTGTTGAAGTCGGGACTTTGTGTGGGCAAATTCTCCATCGTTCTCCGAATTGTGCACCCTATCAGTCCGAGAAGTTGAAAAGAAGAAAGAATATGAGAATGATACCACCTCTAGCGAGGAGATGCTCATATATACTATCCATGTGCACTAAGTGGAAAGTTCCTCCTCTGCACTTTATTGCTCGATTTCAAAGCAATTTTTGCAGTAACACCGAGTAGTCCGAACATCCGAACTTAAAGTCTTGAAATTTCCAGGGAATTCATGGCCTGACGGTACAGTTTGAGTGTAATATTTGTCGATATGAGTTGAAGAGGCTCATGGAGCAGTGCGCTAGACCTATTTCAGGGTTATATGTGCGAGCGCGCTAGACTTCGCACGCAGAATATAATGATTGATAAGCACTGAGATCGTCAGTCTTATAGGTGCATCTATAAGTTCTTGTTCTCAAAACATGCTATTATGTGCGAATTTCTTCCTTCCCCTTTCTCGTTCTAGGTCTGTTTCAACCAATTTTTCAACGCCGTTCTTCATCGGGGTTCGATTTTCAAAGTCTAATCTTAGCTCTTGGTCTTGGTTGATTAATCGATTAATTCCGGAGGCCAATAACATGGGAGCACTGACTGCTGGATGCGGTTCTTGTAAACGGAGGAAGGTGAAATGCGACAACACACTCCCAAGATGCACCCGGTGCCGCAAAGCGGGCATCGAATGCAGCGGGTTTGGACAACGACTAAGATATGTGGACGAGAATCCACGTATCAGACGTTCCATGGCAGTGTCCCATGCCCAATTTCACGACTTCTCTACGAGTAAATCTGACTTGGTACCCCCTGCCAATCCGTTTCCCTGGCCTCGATCTGCTACTTTCCTGGCAGGCGCGTTACCTCTGACGGCGTTTAAGGACGATATCTTCATATCTTACTTATTCTCCAAGTTATTCGAAGCTGAATACCGAGGGGAAAGCCAGTGTGGTCTACCGAAAGACTGGATGCTCGAGCTAGCCGAAACTCCTCAAGAGCCACGTCCCAAATCGTGGGATGCTTTAGCAGCGATAGTCTTTGGGCAAGCCCACAAGAGCAATGAAGCGATCACGGAAGCTCTCACATTATATGGGCACGCGTTGTGTGAAATCCGCAAGACACTCTCGAATCACGATGATCGGCGTACTGATAGTACGTTGGCGTCTATGACTGCTCTTTACATATACGAGGTAGATAACAGAGTCCTTTTGTGGTGAAAGGATACTGACGAGTGTAGATACTGGTTTCTAAGACAGAACGAGGTTGGATGTTGCATGCGAATGGTCTCGGCTCGCTTTTGGAATGGAGAGGTCCATGGCAGCAAAAGTCCTATGCTGGGACAAGCATATTCCTCGAACATCGTATTATGCTGGTAAGTGTCATCTCATCCGAACAGTTCAATACCTGACATGCAATGTCCAGGTCGCGAAGTCCATAATCTCTCGTCGAACCACCTTTCTTCGCGATCCTACCTGGAAATCCGTGCCTTGGGAAGACGACCCCGCCTCAAAATCATTCATGGATTACCTGGTTGATGTGGGAGCAGACATCGCTGAATATCTTGCTCAAATCAAGGCATACGAAAGTAGCAAGAGTAACCGGGAAGTCGAGTACTCTCAGATCAAAGTTGAGGTTGCTGCATCTCTTGCAGAGTTGAACACCTGGTGGTGCGAATGGGAAGCGGAGCATTCGCAACCGGCTGTAGAAGTAACCTCACATCCGGAAACCAGCAAGCCACTCTTTGCTACTCATCTGGAATACGATGCGTTGTGGACCGCATTCACGGCATCTATCTACAACGCGATGAGAATATTACTGCTGCAGTTATGGCAGAGACTCCAGCACCTCCTACCAAACCCAACCCAAGCAACAAACCAGCATGTCATTCTAGATATGCCCAATAGCACAGCTCTACTTGGAATTACATCTGATATCCAAGGCCTTGCCAGTGAAATCTTGCGGTCTCTGAAATATTGCTATGGAAAATCCCGACGCTTCGTCAGCACATTTACGTTTTTGTTTATCCAAGATGTCGCATATGGTTGTTTTGATCAGGGTTCAGAGGAGGCTATATGGATTGCCGAACACGGTTGGGCTGACCTGGAAAGTTTCCCTGATCTTGAAGACGCGAACTTGTTGAAGAGGTTATTGCCGCTGCGCCAAATACATGCCGGAGAAATTGGTCCTTTGGATAAAAGTTCAGCTACTATATACGAGTGATCGGAAGGTCATGGGTACTATCACAAGGAATTAAGGCTTTCAGCAAGGTTTTCTGATTATTGGATGGCGAAAGCGTGGAGCTGGAGCATGCTTATTGACATGCGAACATTCCATTACCTTACTGCGGCGGCGCCGCGGCGAGAGAATATGGGAGCGGATCCTTAATCCACGTTCCTTTTTTGCACATATCACTTTCACGCAGATGTTGTTGTTAGATCAAACTGACAAACTGCAATGGTTGATTTTTTGGCCACAAGCTCTAAGAAGTCAATGTTGTTCGCGAATCGGCACGCTTTTCCGTGCTATGCTAGGAAATCCGATCCTGCCCCATTAGGCTTCAAAATTATAAGAGGCTTGTCTCGGGAAGCCTCATGATTACCTGGCATAGCACCAATATAAGACGACCGGTATCAACGGTCAGAGATTGTATTAGTACATCCATATATCCGACGCCTTCGATTTCGAGTCACGGACGTCACGTTGATATTCGGTCGAGAAGTCGTTGGCTTCTTCTGTTGATATCATATAAGCATACCCGCCCAAATGATTACACGTGCTTCGGTGGCATAATGAAACTCATCTATCGTTGTGCACTACGTGAGTCAATAGTTGCCAATCTTTATATCTTCACCAGTATCTCACCTTGGATAAGATGGTGGCTTGGCCGATGCCCATACGTGTTCCGATCCATGCCAGACAGTCTCGCATGTAGGTTTTGAGTTCCGGCTCGGCCGTCGGGAGGGTCGATAAAATATAAAAGGCTTGCATTGAGAGCAGACCACCGACTGGTCGTCCCGGAACCAGGGCGGGTGATCCTGCTGTGGCGTTTTCAATGAAGGAGTGGAGATTTGCAGCGAGGAGATACGGGATGGACGATACAATTCCTTCAGTGCATTGTGTAATTTCTTTGTGTATTAGACCTTCTGATTGTACGATTTCCGAGCAATTGTTGACTCGGCGATGGCAACTCAATATGATGTCCAAGACTAGCAGGCAAGCCTTCCGATAGCTGTTCCATATTGAGGCAACGTAAGCTGTAATGTGTCAGAGCAGATATCGCAGCGGTAGAATCAAGACTTGCGATCGTAATACGATGATACTGTTCCTGGCCAGTAGCCTACATCAGGTCTTGAAAATAGAGGTCAGCACAGCTCCCATGTTATGGCCATTCAAAGCTTCGACAACATTGTGCTCCGTTGACGCCTAACAAGGCCGAAGGGGGTGTGTAATAGAATGCAATCGAAGATACACTTACGTGACCCCATCGTTTTTGGATGCAATGGCCCCTACTGTTCTTGGTCTCCATTCTTGGGGGGTTGTTTCCGGCCACGCTTTGTAGGCTTCTCTCAGACATTCAGCCTCCAATTTAAGATGAATGATCTGATCAAGAGTCGCTTCACCCCGCAGCAATGAGATCGCTTTTCGTACTAGAGGTTCAGTTTCGCCATATATCACATCTAAACTTGATCCTGACTGTTTAAAAAATGGCGTACACATAATGCTAAAGCTCTCTTGCGTTATGTTGGGGATTGTAGAACAAGATGGCAGAGAGGAGAACGGGGTGTTTTCAGGTTCAAGATCGTCGAGTAGTATAGGGCTTGGAACTTGGAAGAGCTTTCCACGACATAATAGCTCGAATGGAGAGAATTTGCTGAGAAGAATGGCAGACACGCCCCGCGCATGACCTACATGTGCGCCGGGATACGTATCGGTACTGGTAATAACCTGTGACTATCAGCTTCCATCTCCATTCAGTACGTAGAAGACTTACCTCGTACAACCCAAGTAATGCAGCAGTTATGAGCGATTCGAGAGTGGTGAATTGGGCTGAATCTGATATACTTAGGCGGAAGGACCGTAACAGCAAGGAATACAGGCCTTTAGCCCTCTTTATACGTAGATCATTTTCAAGCTTTCTTCCTAGATTAGTCAAAGCTATGATTGTACATGCCTGTGAAAGTTCAGACTGTGGTCCGGCTTGACATATCATGGTCTGCAATCCGTGAAGAAATCCACGAGATAGGTCCCTGTTCGACGAGACAATGCAGTAGTCATTGAAAAAGGCCGTGAGCGCGTCTTTCTCAATATTGGGCCAATATAGAGTATCCCTGTGAGTGGGATCTGCTGTTTGGCGCAACAAATCCCCAGACTTTTGATGTAATAAGTCAAAGTCGGCTTCGCCGAGATAATTTATGAATTTCCGATCCTTATTGACCTGGTATCCGGGACAGTTGCGACGTGCGCGGCTACATCTGAGGCATGACTATTCAATGATGACTAGTCAGCGTCGTCTTCAATGTACTATGGGAAAGTCAAGACCGAAAGGCCGAAAGGTAGCTCCTTTGCGCCGAGTAGGTTGCAGAGAGCACATACAGGGCGCGTCTCGTCACACTAATAACACAATTAGTATGTTAGAGCGCTTGCTCGGAAAGATGTTTGCGTGCCTTCTTACGCCTTTGCTTACAAGCTCGACATGCTCCTGATGCCCCATTGTTTACCATTTTCGCGGATGCATGTGCACGAAAGAGTATAATATTACATCGACACGGGAAATAGGCTACGGTATGCTGTTACCGTGTAATGCAAATTCTATTGTAAAGAAGAGTGGATGCATCTTTGGACGATGATGTATAATGATGATGTTCCAGAAGAGGTTAGCATTTGCGCTCTGGTGAGGTGAAATAATAGGTAGGCTTCTAGTCCGTAAAGGGTTAGACTTTGCGCGAACACGCTAAATGCCAAACTTCGTCCCCACCAAATTAACATCATCCATCCAATTCTTCAAGCTGTGAAGATCTTTCAGCCTTTGTCTTACACAAAAGGAAGCGAATTTGACGCGTATGCTTGTTAGAATTACAAGGAAATGGAGATAGCTCGTAAGTACGAAAAGCAAGTCCGCCTGGACTCAGCTAGGCCTGCTAGCAGCAAGTTGCTACTGAAAACATCAGTATATATAGCATCGAACGGTCTCATGTTTTCTTAAATCACTGCTTCTATTATAACCACTTCACTCGCTTCTTTCTCATCAGGCCTGGCCTTCCTTTCACATAAATTCTACTCAATCTCCGGGTCTATCATGTCTACTTCAGTCGCATCAAAGATCGTCCTAATTACGGGCGCTAACCAAGGCATTGGCTTCGCAATTGCAAAAACTTTATCATCAAAGCCAGCCTACCATGTACTCATGGGCAGTCGTGATGCGCAGCGTGGTATTGATGCAGCCAAAAAGCTCCAGGGACAGGGTTTACATGTTGAGCCTATCACTATTGAGTATGTTATATTTAATTTCTCCACGTCAATCACTAGAGTGTCCCTACATAGGATACGCAACTTCAGAACCAACAACAATTCATGTGTTTTAGGACTCTATTGCGAGCAGCAACGCTTCCGTGGATGTCTCCGGGCAACTGCTTGATCCTTCTATCCTACCCATATATTCGCGGGACCTATCTAGTGATAGGCCATCATCATGTTCAAGACTTGGCGCGAGGATCCCTCGACTGCATTTACGAAGCATAATCATCATTTAGTACTAATACTCGTAACGTAGTGTCACTTCCGATGAGTCTATCGCGAAAGCCACCCAGCAAGTGATGAAACAGTTTGGTCGTCTCGATGTTTTGATCAACAACGCCGGCGTGAGCCTCAAGGAGGATGGCATATCCGGCCTTGAGCTACGCAATATCTACCAAGAAACCTTCGCCGTTAATACCTTCGGCGCCGCGCTAACGACCGAATCCTTTATTCCACTTCTGAAGTCATCCCCCACACCTCGGATCGTCTTCATGTCCACCGTTGTGAGTTCACTTGCGAACGAGCAGAAATTTCCCGCGTTTCTGCCTGTCTACCGTAGCAGCAAATCGGCACTCAATATGCTGATGATGCATTACGCTTCCATGTACAAAGATGCTGGGTGGAAGGTTAACGCGAGCTGTCCGGGATATTGTGCTACGAATCTGAATGCTTTCGCGGGTATGGATACGCCCGATAATGGGGCCTTGAATGCGGTTAGATTGGCGACCTTGGGGGAGGACGGCGAGACGGGGACGTTTTCGAACAAAGATGGGGTGATTGCTTGGTAGATGATGAGATATGGAGTGTATGTCGAAGGGGTTGATCTAAGTCTGACTGATTTAAAATGTTTCAGGGGCTCGCTTAACTCTTTACCCCTTTTCGTTGCCATACATTCATGGTGATGACTTTCTCGTAGAAGGTTCCCTGGACTTCTTCTAGACTTGCCAAACGTTCTAGCACCATGAATATAACTCTACATCTATGCATAAATATAACTGGACCCCGTGATTTAGCTCTTCTGCTTCACCAATCACCATCGATTTCCATGCATGCCTCCGCTAATGCTGCGCCTACTGCAGCCTCAACTTTCTGTTGATAGGCATCAGAAGTGACGCATACTAGCAGTGCACCAGACAACTGGACGAATAACAACAACGAATGCCAATAACAAGACTCATGCCGGAGTTTTGCGGCACCCAACCAAACATGGCTGACACGCCATCACGTGCTGCCTGCCTTGCTTTGCCAAGACGCAGCACATGCGCAGTATATATGGCTGGACTTCTCGCGTCTTCGACTTCTCCCTTCCTTCCTCACCACACCATTCGGGTCGCAAAATCCACACGAGACTCTCTAGACTTTCTTTGAATATCTGGAGATATCTGCCTGGGCCCAGTCAATCTTTTTTGTGCGTCAATTCTTCCCTCACACTCTTTTCGTCCTTCGTTCAACCTACCCCACCAATTCCCTACACGACCCAGCCTCAACGTCAAAAAACACCCACTACAGCCATGTTTAAGCGCTCATTCCGATCGAACGATCGCGTGGAGAAGGCTGTGAAGTTGAAGAAGTCCTCTAGGGATCCTGCGAAGTTGTCGAAATTGCAGAAGTCGTTTGATCAGAGCCCGCCCGTTGGGAGGTAGGCTGCCTGATTGTCGCAAACGGAATTGGCGGCTACTAACACATGCGCAAACAGTGCTCTGACCTCGCGGATTGTAACCTTTACAGTCGGCAAGGAAGAACGGCTCTTTGCAGCCCACGAGGATGTTCTCGCGCTGTCGCCGTTCTTTTCGGCGCTGTGCAGAGGGCAGTTCCTTGAGGCGCAGAGCAAGAGGATCGATCTCCCAGACGAAGAACCCGAAATCTTCTCGTGTGTTCTCGAGTACCTATACGTACGTTCATGCTCTTCGCGGCTCTTTATACTGCCCCTGTGTCCTTGAAGTACACCCGCTAATGTGTAGCTTTAATAGAAGGGCGACTACTACCCCCGCTTGGTCCATAACAAGCGCAGAAGCTCTTGGGAACTCGAGGATGCCGAGAAGAGCCCAAACCCTGAAAATCCCGGTGGCCGCGGATCCGTCGAGGCCACAACATACATCTCCAGCGTGGGAGACCACATATTAAAGGATACAGTCATATATTGTGCGGCGGAGAAGTATGGCTTGGAGGAGCTCAAGCGCCTTGCTCTTAAAAAGCAAGGCCTGCAGAGTGGAATCGAGGTCTCTACAATCCTGCGTAGCGCACGATATGCCTATGACAACACGCCGGACACGGACTCGCGGCTCCGCGCTCATTACCTTGCCCTGATCATCAGATGTCGCAAGACATTTAAGAGGAGCGGAACCATGCAGACAGAAATGGAGAGTGGCGGTAAACTTTTCTTTGACCTTTTTGTGGCTTTGTGCAATCATGTGGATGATATTGTGGATATCGGGTATGTATTCTCTTCAGCTTTTATTAAATACTCGACTGACTTTTGCAGGAACGCCCGGTCTCCCAAGACCATCTAAGGTTGTATGAAGTTGCGATAGGTACCCAGCTCGGAGTCAAAATAGTTCCGAGGACGATTGCTATCTCCATCAGATTGGACCATTTATGGAATTTGCGCCTGTCACAAATTTCACTTCGCTATCGAGGTTGGCCGCCTTCCGATGAACGAAAACATCACCCTCTACTCTTTATTTAATACCCCCAGCTTTGTTGTTTGATTATGAAATGAAGGAATGCGTTTGCTTTAGTCTTGCTCCCTGGTTTAGACATATCTTGAGGGTATGTTCTGAGCTAGGACAGGCTCACCACAGGTCGGGCGACCTCCTCGCACCACTCAATTCCTTTTCTGTTGGGATGCATGGGAATGCTGTAGTTATAGTTGTTCACGATCTTGATGACTGAACGGGTTGTCCCCAGTGGATATACCAGACTAGGCCCTCTTCAGGGCATGTAATGAGATATTCGGCCACCTCCATAATATCTTCGTGAGGCACACTCGGTATCTGAACAGTAAGTCAGGCTTTGATTGTGAGAAGTACGAGACGCGTTCTGGATAATGCGATTGAGCAATAAGGTCTATCCATCTTGTGCCGGATTTAGACCAATCCAAAAGGGGCTAGGCTCGCTTATTCATCACGTCGCGTCGCGGTTGGCGACGCGGACACGACAATTTGGTTACAGTCCCTCTCACCACACCAAATAACGCAAATCTCTACAGGAATGGATACCGGCTCATCTGCCCCGGACCTCGCGTTTACGTGCTTTGACAAGCTCCCCACGGAAATCCGCACTAAAATCTGGATTTATGCTGCTCATATACCTCGAAATATCGATCTTTGGGTGTTGTACCATGGCAATATCGACAGGGCCTACGACGTAAATGAGGACGACGACGTAAATGAGGACGAGCTTTCCTGCCACCGTTACATGACCCTCTGCGCTCATCCAGCAATGCTCCAAACTACTCACGAATCTCGAGTTATCGGCCTGAAATATTACCGACTGACATTTGGGACACACAGCGAACTTTCCTATGGCATTGAGATCAGCACGCCTGCGAGAATCTACGTGAATTGGGAGAGCGACGTCATACTGCCAATGCCCGTGGAGAAATCGAGCCAGACGCTCGGTTTCCGGAACGAAGTCTTTGCCAGTAACACCGACTTTTCCATCCAAAATCTCGCGGTAGACGTTTCTGGTAATACCTGGTGGGTAACAGATGTATTCAACCTTCTTCCGCTTGAGCATCTTATCCTGTATCTACAGCAAGATCACTTGCAGCTCAGTTCTATCTTGTCTTCTGATGACGGAGAAGAGTTTGGGATAGAATTGGTCGATCTTGACAAAGCGAAAGGGGAAAGCCGCAAGATCAAGATGGACGCCAGGCAAAGCAAGGATCTGGAGGAGACGAGGGTCGAGCTTGAGGAGCAAAGGGTAAAACTACAGCAAGGGCTTGCTGATTTGGTTTTGGCTTATAAACAGTGGGAGGAACGGGAGAAAGAAACCTCTTATTCGGTCCCATTTCCTCCGCGGTTGTTTGAAGCTTTGCAGAGTGGGCCGCTGCCTTGCCCCAAAATCACTCTTGCACATACTAGGGTGAACGGACATTGGACATAGTAGGGTACTAGCTCCAACGTTTCTTCTTCCCACTGCCAGCACGGGAGTCATGGTTATGGAATTCCATTTTGGTGCATATGGATGTAAAGGATCCGTTTCTTTATCTTCTCTGGATCCATTCCAACATTTTCTACGCAGTACTTAATATTTCAGCGCTCAGATAATATGCATACACGGGCTAGCTCGGCTTTGTAGCTCGTGTCTATCATTTTCTTTTCTGCATTTTGTCCTACATCCACCTTTCAAATACCTCGGGTCCCCAATACTCTCTGCCGCGTAGCTCCTTGTCTTCAATCCTCTTTCAGTATAGTATTGGGGACGAAAAAGCCTCCAACTAAACAAACCCCGAGGAGCGGAACAAGAATGGTAAATACAGCATGAATGCCCTTCATCTTCGCATCCAAGATATCCGATTCCCATGCTTCGGAGCCCAGCTGGCCTATCTCCCAGCTCCCACCGATCACCTGCGTGCGTACCGCAGAAGGCAGAGACGCTGGTAGCGCTGACTGCATGACTGCGAATTGAACGGCTGTTGAGATGGCCATTCCGACTACTGAGCCTAGTGCTCGGAGCAGGTTTCGTGTCGAGGTGGCTACGGCGCGATCTTGCGGTTTGGAATGGGCTTGTAATGCCACGAGAGCTGTATGGCGGTTAGCATGTGTCTAGGAGTGGTGGTGAGGGCGGAGGCTTGACCAGGTTGGAAGACGAATCCGACACCGGCACCTTCGATGATTAATGATATCACATATAAGCCGACTGGAGTAGTTCGCGAGAGGAGGAGTTTCATGCCGGCACCCACAACCCAGATTATCATTCCGCCATGCAGCATAAGATCGTACCTAGAAGCAGAGTCAAGCAAGAAGTATGCTCGATAACAAGCCTAGAAACGAACCGCGCGAGTTTGGACATGAGTGGTCCGGAAATCACCCCGGTGACACTCTGAACAAGCAAGAATGGCAAACAAAGAGTTGCACTTTGCAATGGACTATACCCCCGCACAGTCTGGAAGTATACTGGCAGAAAGTACAAGTCGACTTGCCACACATAGTTATATAGCCCGCTTTGGAGAAGGAGCACGGCTGTCGATTTTTGGCTAAACAGCCGTAACGGGATCAAGGGGATTTTCGCGAATCGCTTCTCAACCACCACGAAGAGAACGACCGACGCACCTCCCAGGACCATCATCGAAATAACGATTGCACTACCCCATGGCCAGACATTGCCTCCTGAGTTAATTGGAATCTGCCAGCAGAAAAGAATGCAAGAGTTAGGAAATGCAATCCCTCAATTTCGGTCTAGCCGGGGCCCTTGCACTTACCAACAGAAACAGCATCCCGACGACCGCCACAGCAAGCCCAGCCCAGTCGAGCTTCCTAAGCTTATCCTGCCACCGTCCCGTCACGGGCTTCAGAGGAAGGAACCTCCACATAACCAGCACACACGCCGCGGCCAGAATAGGCGGGACCCAGAAAATCCACCTCCAGCCCTCGGGTCCCGTGCCCAGCATACTGGCCGCGATGAACGGGCCGGTGCTAGACCCCAGCCCAATGGCCCCGCTCAGCATTCCCTGGTACTTACCGCGATCCTTCATGCTAACCAGGTCGCTTACCGTAATGGCAACGAGCGAGCTGATGCCGCCGCCGCCGATGCCGCTCAATGCGCGGCAGACGTACAGCCAGGTGGCGGTGTGGGCGAAGCCGCAGAGGAGATCGCCGAGGATGAGGAAGGCGACGCAAGATACGAGGACGGGCTTGCGGCCGAAGATGTCGGAGAGGCGGCCGTAGAGGACCTGGAAGGCGGTCTGGCCCATCAGGTACGAGGTGCCGGTCCAGGTGATGCTGTTGCCGGCATCGAGGGACTTGGCGATGGCGGGCAGGGCTGTGGCGACGGAGTTGATGTCGAGGGAGGAGATGAAGTAGATGGCTGCGAGACACAGGTAGGCGGATATGAGACGGCGGAAGGGCAGACGTAGTGTTTGATCGTGTATCTCGGGTTCTGCTGCTTCTGAGACTGCAGCTATCTGTCTAGAGTTGAGCCTGGATGGGACAGGGAGGTTCGTCTGTGGGCCTATATTCATAGAGTGTAGCTCCACATTACTCTCTCCTGACTGAATCTCATCAGCTCTTGCACAGGATGTTGCTGATGACTCTACCGCTGACTGGGTCAGGACTTGAGTTGACATTTTCAATTTTCCATCGATTTGGTGTTGTTACAACACATTCACGAAATTCTATCTGTCTTATACTATACGCGAGAATATCGTACTCTATCAACGAAACACAGAGAAGATGGATGTATTAAGCTTTCGAGTAAATGTATGGATAAATGAAGTGAATCCCTCATCGAAAGTGGGGGATTCAATATGACGCGATGGATCGCAGTACTTACTTACTAATGACTTGACGTACAAACCACCGTTCAGGGGTAAGCTAAGCTTGCCATGTAATGTTTTGGCAGTTCTCTAGTTTATAGAAGAAGTTTAATATGTAAGTTACTTGATTGGTATATAATGTTAAGATGATATTATATCCTACACAGGCGATTATTATGAATAGCGCCCCAACGAGTTGAGATCCAAAGCAAGTATGCATTATATTCATCATCATCTCATTAATCAGCCTAGACTCATAAACAAGACAAAACTCCCCTCTAATCAAGAAAATCCAAACTCCCCAC